>PVLD010004644.1:0-122608 GCA_004027595.1 Dinomys branickii
CATCCATCCATCCTCCAGTCCGTCCGTCCATCCTTCCATCCATCCTCCAGTCCCTCCGTCCATCCATCCATCCACCCATCCATCCATCCATCCATCCATCCATCCATCCTCCAATCCATCCATCCATCCATCCATCCATCCACCCACCCACCCATCCATCCACCCATCCACCCATCCATCCATCCTCCAGTCCGTCCATCCATCCATCCATCCATCCATCCATCCATCCATCCATCTCTGTGAGATCTGAATAAAGTTTAAGTTTAGTCTCTTTAGAGAATTATTTATCACCGAAAGATCTTAAGTGCCAACCTGAGCTCGGTGGTAATACTTGCTTTTCTGATGATCATCTAATTTATCTTATAGCAATGTACCGTGAGGAGAGAAAACAAAATTTAAAAGTGCTCACCAGCCCCTAAAAATACATTCTGTAGTTTACAAAAAGGCAGTAATTTGCACATGAGAACATTAAAGTACATTGTTTTAAATTTCTCTTTTATTACCAAGTGCTACCTGTTTTTCCTCAAGGGGGTGCATTAAGGAAAAAAAAGGAAAAGTTAATAGGAAAAGAGTTATACAAATAACATTTGCTCAGCATCGTATTTGTTAGCAAGTTTAGCTCCTGAGACACTCCTCTGAGGTATGGATTATTATCTTTGTGTGTTAAAATAAGGAAACTGAGGTTTGTGTGGATTGAATGATTTGCCTTAGGCTAAGAAAAAAGAATGTGTATTTTAACATAGGTGTATGTGGGCTGGGGATATAGCACAGTGGCATAAGTGCCTGCCTGGCAAGTCTGAGGTCTTGGGTTCCAAAAAAATGTAACATGGATGTATGACTGATCTTTCTACATTTCCACTGCTGCATTTGAGGAAGAAAACTACATTATGGTCCCTCACTCCTTCAGTCAATTACTCATACAGTTACTCACTTCTACAGTCACTCACTCCTATGGTCACTCACGCCAACAACACTTTACTGAGTACCTGCCATGTGCAAGGCACTGAGACATTCCAGGGACACTCCTGGCCTTGGGCTCCACCCCCCGGGGTGGATGAAGGCCCTCCACATTTTGTGATATCATGTCTCCCCACCACACACACAAGCATTTTTGCTTTTATGAAGTACACAGAAAAGATTGATTTATCATAGAGGAAGAAAGATGAAGAATATGGGAACGCGATGACAACATACTCTACCCAGTTCTGCTGTTTCTCGGTCATAGAAGGGCCATCTCCACAACGTCACGCAGTAACGGGCTGGGCTTGTAACTCTCCGTGGGCTTGTTGTCTTGGTTTCAGATGCTTACAGGAACAGCTCTTCCTGGTGCTGGGGAATGCCTTCTACCTCCTCCCATCCCAATGCATCTTTGCGTCTGGTTGCTGACACCTGGCCACGGAACTGCTCTAGAAAAGGCAGTGGGTCTAACCACAGTATCTCAGCTCTTCTTACCGCCACAGAGGTTGATCCAGGAAGTGGATATGGGATCCAAACCCAGTGCGAGTCATTTTCTGGGATTTTTCAACTGGAATCTGGAGGAAGATGTAAGCCATGAGGTGCTGGTGGCCATGGCGCCTGCATCCTGAGAGAAACAGTCTGAGGGATTGTAGCCGACCAGCACGGACCAGGGAGGGAGGAGTCCTGCCAGACTAAGGCTTCAGAGCTGTCCCGTCTCTGCCTTTCCAAAACTCTGGCTGGGGATAGTCAGCATCCTTCCAGAAACCCCTCTGTGGAAGCTGGTTTGTGGCGGAGTTTTGCTATCTGCATCCAGATGGGTCCAGAGGACGGTGAGGCACGAGCGGAGACTGGTTGTGACAGATACGGTGCTCCATGAGCCTTGGGCCCCCCTGTGAGCCCTGGGGTCACTCCAGGCCGAGCAGTAGGACCCACCAGAGGGAGAAGGGCTGGCCTTGTCCTGGGGGCCTCTCTTGAGTGTCCTGAGGGTCGCTGACCTCATGGGGACTGAAGTAGACAAAAGGACGCGTTACAGAGGCAGAGTCAGTGTGTCTTTCACCTCTGGTCTTTGGTTTCAGTTTTCTGCATATCGACTTCTGTCTTGTAAGAATTTGTCAGTTTACACACTTAGCATGTGCCATGTTCCAAGCACTGATCCAAGTTCTTTTTATTTTGTGTTATCTTTTCAGTCCTGGGGATTAAATCCAGCCCCTTTGGTTATTTCTTTCATTTTAAGACAGGGTCTCATGAAGTCACTAAATTGCCCATCCTTCCGCCTCAGCCTGTCGGAGTGCTGGGATCACAAGTGTGTACATCACCTGGCGGAGTTGAGTAAGTCCAGTCTTACATTTAGCCTGGGCAAAATGAGCACACTGGGACACAGTTTCCCATTGTCCCAGGTGGAGTCAAGGTTAGATCTCAAGTGGTTTGTCTCTGAAGTCCATGCAAACCTGGCCCATGTAGCAAACCTGACCTTCCAGGCTATTTCTGCTCTTCCCTGTATTGGGGTCCTTACCGCTAACACATGTAGCGTGTGGCTCACACCACCCCACCCTATGGCTAATCTTTTCACTTATTGCATGTCCTCCACTGGACACCAGCGAGCCAGCGCCTATGTCTTCATTCTTAGTGATCCCTGCCACCATCATGCATGCCCAGCACAGAAGCAGTAGATGCTGGTGGGATCAAATTCTGTGCTCTTAAAAATCCCACAGGCCTAGATGTGAACCAGATAGCACTTTTCCCAGCTTCTAGGAAAGGAGGGATGATGGAGAGATTGGTTTTCTCCTTTCCAGTTTATTTCTGAGGTGCCAGAGGTGAACTCCAAGGACTTTTCACTAGAACAGCCCCTTTCCTGCCTGCCCATTGCCTCTGTTTCTGTCAACTGCTTCCCTACAAAGGATGTCCAATTTAAAAAGCAGGATTGTTTTATAGGCAGCCTTTGGGATCCAATTAGTCAGGGCCTGCCTGTGCTGGGACATGCCATGGATAATTTCACCATATGACCTTCTGTTTATTTGCACTTTGGGATCAGAAAAGAAGCAGTTAAAAGATGTTTGCCCTTAAAAACATGTTCATGAATTAACCACTGGTTTAGGTATATGCCATGTTTGAGCCCCAAACACATTTTATACCTGAGTGAAGTCTCTGAAAACAGAGATTTGGTCATTGAAGCATGGACCTGATGTTATCTCAGATAATACACACCCAGGCCCAGCTACTGAAGCAAAGAAAACTTGCAGGGCACAGAGAAAGCACGGAGATCCAGAACAGTGGAGAATTTGAAGAAACACTCATTTTGTCGTATCTCACATACGTGCTCCCCCCTTGCACAGGATGATTCTGCGAAGTTTCCCTTTTTTTAGCCTTTGGTCTTGGGCTTCTTTGAAAATCTTAATCTGAAAATTACACCGTTCCAAATAAGATTCAGAAATCTACTCACCAAAACAGCAACACAGAGCCATGATGGATGAGGCACCCGAAGGTTGGTATTTCAGTTGCAAAATTTAATTCTAGGACTTTATTTTTTAAAATTTTTTTATAACTTGTGTTTTTACTTCTTTCCTCCCAGCTTTTTTTTCTCCTCCTAAAACTAAATTATATCTTAGGCTTTTGAAATAGCTTCAAAGCTCAAGCCTGCCTTTTAAAAAATAACTCCCAGGTTCTTGACGGTGTGGTGTTTGAGTTTATTTCAGATTTTGAGGAAGGACACACCTCTGAGCCACAGTAAGGGAAGAGGTCCAATTGACCTTGTAATTCATCTCTTTCTTCTGTCTTTCCACAATATGTCCGCGGGACCCCAGACTCTGTTCCCAAGCCCCACCAGGGATAATGTTTGTTACTTTTACACAAAAGGACTCATTGACTGTCACAAGATGGTGGCACCCCCTGCCTCTGCGTATTTTTGTCAGGCCTCTGTGGAGGGCTCTGTGACAGACACTTGTCTCTTTCTCTGGGACTGCTTAACAGGTTGGACATCTCCCGCCTCACTCTGTGCCCCCAAGCGCTCCTCTCTCTTTGGCTTCCCTGCTGCCCACTGGAACGCACTCTGCAAGCCAAACCAGCAGGAGCGACAGCCACCACCTCAGGCCTGGCTTCTGGCCAGAGGGGCTGAGGCAGAACATGGCAGCCATCAGGTTTCTTGGCAACAACTTCACACACAAGGAAGGTTGGTAACCACCAGCCTTGAAATGAGACTGTCCGCACAACACACAAATAAAGAATGCCAAATACAAACACAAAAAGGAAAGAAACCGCACTCCCTCAGAAAGACACAAATGAAAACTCAAGTGGGCTGTTGTCTGGGGCTTTCCCGAGTGCACAACTGGTGTCCCCAAGAGGTGGTGGGAGGGCGGGTGGTTTGGAGATTCCTGTGGTCTGAACACACACTCTCCTCATCCCCAAGATGTGTTGGGAAAAAAGCAGTCATGGTCCAGGCCTCTGATTTTTTTCCTGATAAAATAAGCTCTACTCTCCTGGGCTAAACTTGCTGTCCCAGCTTCCAGAGAACTCGTCTTTGTTCCCATTCACCAAAGCTCCTGCGAAGTGGGTCATTTCGCTGGTGGCCCCAGAGTGGAGTCTCCCAGCTCCCGCCCACCCCGCCCACAGAACAATGTCTCCTTCTCCGCCTTCCCCAGACTGTGCCAACCGTCAACGTGGACAGTGGTCACAGGCAAATTATAGAATGGCGTTAAGTGGCAGGAATTTGTCATCATCAAGAGCCAATGCCAAAACCGTGTCTGACTTGGAAAATGACAGATTCTGATACGGGCAGCCCCGATGTGTCTACCTCCCCACCCATTTTCATTTTCCCCTGAACAGTGCTGCTTTCTCATTCGAAGCATCGTCTGCACGTTACAGAGGGTGGAGTTGGAAACGCCACTCAGGCAGTGAGACTGCAGATATCTGTCCTTTTCCTATCCAGGGGGCCAGGTACAGGAATCTCCGGGGCTGCCACTGGGGAGATGTACGCCCTTCCTGTATCTCAAAAGCACTTTCTGTCTGCGTATGGGTTGCAGAGGAAAATGTAATCTATGTTCTCTTGTGACCTCCAAGGGAGGGTGAATCTAGGTTCCAGAGGGCTCTTTGCTGAGTGTTGTGTGGTTCAGTACACACTGTTGGAAAGATGAGGGCACAGCCATGTTGCTCCTCCACGTTGGGGAAACAGTAACTAGCCCTGGGGTGAGCGGAGTCAGGAAAGACAGAGAAAGTGTGGTCCAGCCATCTCGGCTTGGGAGAGGGAGCAAACTGAGCATATCCAGTTGCCAGCGCGCGGGCGCGTGTGTGTGTGTGTGTGTGTGTGTGTGTGAGGGAAACCCTGGGAATCTCAATTCCCTCTCTGCCTCCCTCTGCCTCTCTGATGCTTCCATAACATTCTTGGTGCGAGTGCACTGTTTGGCAGTGTGAAGTCACAGCTGAAGTCGGGGTCAGGAAGCAGTGCCTTCGACACCTTTCTAAGGAGAGCATGAGGGAGCTTCCCAGGGCCTGTGAACCTAGGTATGGTGGATGACCGTGCTTGTGGTTCTCAACTGGGGCATGACAGCCTTGAAGAAAGGAGAGGCTGGAAAGGAGAAATGCAGCAGGGGTGTAAGTTTTTAGAACTGCTTTCAGATGGAAATTGCTGGGGTACTTTGTGTTATAATGTGATCAGTTGCAGGATGACAGAGGAGCAGGAAAAGAAAGTGTTACTTCACCAAAGGAGAAGGGAAGTACCCAGCCAGGTGGGAGGATGAGACCTTGAACCTTAATGGTGGCACCACGATGTGCTTGTGGCTGTATTTCAGTCTCTGAGGGCCGACTCAGTGAAGGGAAGGGACTGTTATAGATCTGCTTGTGACTCTGGATAATCCCAGATAATCCTAGAGCAGAACCAAAGCATCAGGTACCTAGCAGCAAGAACTGGGAAGCCCAAAGGAGGATGGAAATTCAGAAATGAACATAACTTAAGTCCCAATAATATTGCAGGTTTCGAAAGAGATTATGTGATAACAAATAACTATTGTAACTTTGTTATACAAATAATCAATAAATAATCTTCAGAGCTTTATTAAAGGTGGAAAAACACAGCTCTTTTCTTCATGAAGCAAGATTTATTGGTCTATGCTAGAAATTACCTCTGAAATTTTCTTAAATAAAGCTTGTATGAAAGACTGTGCTAATTACCATATGCTGCAGCTCGGAATAAGGCATACATTGAATAAGAGGAATTGTTCACATGCGCTGTACTAGAAAAGTCTTTTCTTCTCAATGTAAACAGCTCCTAGCTTCAGAGCAGCATTTGGGTTGAATGACTAAAAACATTTTTGTTTATTGTTCTCCATAGAGACATCTTTAATGAGATTGTGGGGAGGTGGGGCTTCAACCTGATTGGATATTAACCCCATGCATCTAATTTTGTACTTGATGGCTCATTTCTTTGCATCTGAAACCTTGAGTATAGAAGGTATCACTTTCAGAGTCAGAACTGATGCTCCCAGAAAAATATCCATACGATAGGCTCAGTCTCCCTCCCTGGGGGATGGAGGAAGGTTGTGCCTATCTTGGGAAAATTTGTGGATCTTCTTTCATCTGAGAAATGGGGGACATTTTCACTTTGGGTCAACTGGTGTGGAGCTAAACTAGTTATCTCCTCTTGTGGTGGACTAATTAATGTCTAACTTGTAACACCCAGCTCAACTGAGTCAGCGTGGTGCTGGCTGTGGGAGGCCCAACTGAAGATTATTACCAACAGCATAAAAGGACAACTTTTATGCTGAGGGGAAGATGGTGCGCTGTTGATTCTCCTGGAGAAGCTTGTCACGCTGGCTCTCCTGATATGAACTCAGCTGGTCTCATCATCGAAAGAGCTCAGTTCTTTGCTGTTGCTGAGGATGACTACAGGTCTCTTCAGGGGAGCTCTGGTCCTTACCTGGAGCGTTGTTGCTTCTTGGTTCCAGTGAAGATTCCTTAGCCTGGTGGCACAGATCCTTCACCCCACTGGTGCAGACTTTCTAACTTCCGCCACTGACCTTTGGGCCTTCCCAGTGCAGATCCTTGCTACAGACTTGCATAAGACATTGTCGTGGGCTCTAGGCCTCTAGCCGGAGTCATGGAGGACATTGCCATGGGCTCTAGGTCTTCTGCTGGACTTATACAGGACATTGATGTGGGATCCAGGCCCTCAACTGGATTCTTTGGGTCGCTATTACATGGACAGATCTATTGTATTCTTCTGTATTTGACTTTTTGGTTGAATATTATAAAATAATCTTATAAATTATGTGTCCTGTATTAAATTTATTCCTTCGTATACCTAAATATACTTCTCCACCACTAATCTGTATGTATTCCCTGTCTCACCCCATATCTCTCCATAAACCACGGCTGCTACACCCTCCGTGTCTAGAATATGTAATCTTGGCACTCATGGACCAGAGTGTATGTACCTAAGCTATATTTTTCCCTCCTGCACCTCTCAGATTAGCTTCACATCCCATCATCCTTATTATGCCACATACTTTTTACCCCCCTTGGAGGGAGCCAAATCTATTTTCATCTCCCCACCTGTTATGGCTTGGATCTTAGATGTCTTCCAAAATACTCATGTGCGACTTTAGGAGGTAGAACCTCACTGGAGGAAGTAAGTTCTTGGGAGTGTACCCTTGAAGCAGATACTGGGACCCAGCCCTTTCCCTTTCTTCCTATTTCCTGGCAGCCCCGAGGTCAGCAGCTGTACTCTGCCATATGCTCCCTGCCATGATGTCTCGCCATAGGCCCAAAGCAAGAGGGCCAAGTGACCATGGACTGACACCTCCAATGTCATGAGCCAAAATGCATCTTTCCTTCTTTTAACTCAAGTGCCTTATGTGTTTGGCCATGTTGTTGGAATGTTGACTAACAGCCCCTTTGTTTATGTTCTGCACACTGCTGGGAACACCCCATCTTCTACTGTCACACTGGATTCTCATCATTCAGGCCCAGCTACAACACTGTGACCTCTGAGCCCCTTTCAGTACCCGCAGTGCAGATTCATCGTTCTCTCCTCTAGCCCTTCTTTTACATAGTGCAGTCCATCCCCTCCGCACTGGTGGTTAGCCTATTGGCTTCTTGAAAACAGGAGTGTGAGGCCAAGGGAAGCCCACCCAATGTCATCTAGCCAGGCAGTATAAGGGGCTTGCATCTAGTTTTGTTTATCTTGAATGATAATCTCTATCTCTCTCTCCATCTCTATCTCTATCTCTCCTCCAAATCCAAACATAAAGAGCACTTCTGGAACCCAGTCAGCTTCCCTCACAGCCCTTCTGGTAACTAAAATGAAATCCCCTACCCTGAACATCCACTATCCTCATTTCTATCGCCGTAGATTAACTTTATCTATGCAATCTGCTGTTTGTGCCTTTTTTCACTCATCATTGTGCCCGTGAGATCTGTCCATATAGCTCCATTTATTCATGGGCTTTGTTCCCTTCTTATTCCTGAACAGTATTCCATTGGTATTGGTTAGGATTCTCTAGATGAATAAAACTGATTTTATATACATGTATACATATAAAATTATGAAAGGGGATTAAGCAGATTCACTTACAGGATCAGAGGCTTGTGGGATCAGGGTAGTCCACAATGACTGTCTGTGTGTTGGAGACACAGAGGAGCCACAATCTTTTTGTCCAAGAAGCTAGACAGCTCAGAACAAGAGGGACTGAAGATACAGCCTCAGTCCGTGAATAAAGTCCTGGAAGCTTTGTGGACAGTTGCTGGTGTGAGTCCCTGTTGAAAGACTGGAGTCTGAGGTTCACAGGGAATGACAGCAGCAAAGGTGCACCCGTTCCAGCGAAATCAAGCTTGCGGGCACAGGCCGATCCCTTTCCTCTGCCTCTTTTTGTTCCACCTGGACTATAAGCTTATGAGATGCTGCCATCCACTCTCAGTCTTCACCTCAGTTTGCTGACCTACACGCCAATCATCTCTGGCCACGCCCCATGGACACACCCAGAAGCGTGCTTTCCTAATCTGCTAGGTACTTCTCAATTCAAGCAAGTTGACAATCATGATTAACTGTCACAAGCTCTATGACTCTGAAGCAATTTATTTCTCCTTGTTAATTTTATGGGCGCTTGGATTATTTCCGTTGCAGTTCCACAAATAACGTGTCATGGACGCTGTTGCACACGTACATTTTGGTGGACAGGAACACACTTCACTGGAGGGGTTTTATCTGGGAAAAGGTCACTGGGAAAGAACATTATTCACATTTAGGTTTAGTCCACCCTATAAAACATTTTCCAAACTGGCTCTACCAACTCACATTCCTGTCACCTCATCAGAGAAGTCGAGTGACTTCCTATTCTTGCTGCCCTTTGCTGTGCTCAGGAGTTTACATTTTAGCCACTCTGGTGAGCATTTATGGTCTCTTATTGTGATCACTGTGATCACTATGGTCTGAATTAGCTATTTTCCCGGATGCATGGTGGATCTGAGTATTCTTTCACATGTTTATTCATTATTTTGATAATCTCATTTGTGAAATGTCTGTTCAAGCCTGTTGGGATCTTAGATGCTAAATGACAGTAGTACAGTATGCCAGTGTGTCTACCTAGCCCAGGGATCTACAAAAGAATTACTTGGAAGGCTTCTTTGATACAGAGGCTCCTACCAGTGAATAGAACACTTTACTATGTATTAGGCACCATTAGGCACAACAGTTACAAAGAGTTGGATATAAATTTCTAATACGTTTTTGCTGTGAGTTGGATGAAAGCCCTTAACCCATAGACATTCTTTCAAGAACTAGGTCTAACCTACTCTTAGATTTCTTTCAGGTCCAATTCTGCAGATCTCTTCTGCATGTTTTATGATATGTAGATTAGGCTCACTTTTTGTACGGTATCTTCATTACTTCTGGCAGTTAATTCCCAGTCTCTTGCTCTACCTTTGTTTAAATTGATATTGAAGGTTCCAGAAATTGATCAAACAAATTGTATTAAAAGAAGCACCAGCTCTCAAGTTTTATTTACTTAATGTTGCTACTAATTATTTCTTTTCCAGAAGTGGCCTCTCCCTTAAGACCCTGAGTTTATTGTATCTTTTTCTGCACTCTCTGCCGGTTGCTACCATGTTGTTTCCTTGTACCTCATCCTCTGCCCAAGCTAGAGCCATGGTAGAGAATTTTATTTTGCCCCTCATTTTTCCAGAGATGTTTGTGCTAAATTTGGTTCAAGTTAATAACGTTGTTTCCTCACTGAGTGGAAATGTGAATTTCATTTTTCCCGTAATATTGTTAAACAATCTCCCTGGCCATAGCCCAGTGATGGCGCAAACCTTGCAGAGCTTTCAGTGTACAAACAGCCTGCTGTGGCTCGTGTGCCATAGGTTTGCCATCACTGCTATCAAGGGTTCTTCTCTCTAGCTGCCTGACTTTCAGTGTCATGTGGGTCATTGTCTTGTGATTAGTTAATGCTTGGTCATTGTTGACTTGTATTGAAATGGGATTTGAATGGGATGGGATGCTACTTGTACTGGTGCTTGCCTAGAAGATCTGGCTTCATGAGAAAACATTCCATCTAGTGAGGTATGTCTGGGACTGCAACTAAGTGCCCTTTCTAGCTCTTCATTGGCCTTGTGATGCTCCATCATTAGAATGCACTGTGACATATGACACTTCCTGCACCCAGCTCTTGCTAGATTCTTTCACGGTATCAAGAAGGAAGAGAATACAAATTCAATGGGATCCATTAATATTTTAGTAAGGATTTATTATGGGACATCAGAAAGAACACCCTCTAAAAAAACACCATGAGTTGGAGAGTTGGTGAGTCTGGGTATGAAAGTGAAGTGAGGTCTCACACTGAAGAGGAGTGTTTCTGGGACAGATGTGTGCAGTAGTCACCCAGAGGCACCATAGCCATGGGAGGTTCCTAGTTTTTGGAGTCTGGGACATGTGAATGAGTCGTAGGTTGCTGAAGTGCCATCCAACTTGAATGAAGTTACTTCCCTTTCTGCAACTCAGCTTTCCTATCTGTAAAGTGGAGACAGCCTCTTCTCTGTGGAACCTACAGGGAGGACCAAATGGAATGATGGAAGTACCTCAGATAGTTTATAAGACTCATCAGACATGCTGTACTTGTGATAATTAACATTGCCCAAGGTGGTAAAGAAATGGAGGGATGTTGGAGACATATTGTTCACTTAACGATTTTGCTTTGGGCTGATGCTTATAAATGTAAAGTCTGGCTGATGTTTCCTCATTTAAACAGAGAGTTTTATAGTATTCAGAAACTCTTAGCATTATGGTTAAAATGCCTGTGCATGGTGGGACAAATGAGTGTACTAGTGAAAGATTATTTTTATTAAAACAATGCAATAAATGAAGTGAATTTATCTCTAACAAGTAAAAGAACATTTTGAGGGGTATTTTTTTCTCTTGTGGAATTGATAAAGCTCATCTCTTTTGGCACAGGGTAGGCTTTGAGCAAAACACATATGCCATAGGCTGGGGAATTAGATAGATCTTGAGCTGTTTTTACTTTTCCACTTTGTCTCATTTTAACTTGGTGGAGAGATGGTTGATCTATGGAAGACAGAAGCACTTTGAAATAGGCTAGACTTACATTATTGGCCTAGTTTGTTCTACATCAATCAGATGAAATCTAATGAGTGAACAAAGAGAATAAATTTCAATGGTAGACATCTTTCCCTTTGATTATGTGAAGATTCTCCTTGCTTTTGTTAGAGGGAAGACCTATGCTGACTCTCTGAGAGTCATAGAAGGTTGGGGTTGGAGGACACCACCCCACACATCATGCCTGCCCTCTCACTTGGTATCCAGGGAAGTTGAGGTATGAAGAGATTTAGTAACTCGCTGAAGATCACATTGCTGGGGGCGGGAGAACTAAAACCAGAAGCCAGACTTTCTTCCTTGACTAGGGAAATTTCTCTGACTTTCTAACCCCCTAAAGGGTAGAAAAATGGGAGATATTTTTATTAAATAATTTCTACTTTATAGATTTCCATAGAAAATATTATTCACTAACTTTTGTGGCAATAGTTTGTACTTTTGAAAAGACAAGAGTCCAATAAATTCTTTGAAACTATCCCTAATCCGGGCCTTTGGAGCAGAGGGAAGGTGTCAGAAGCCCTTGGCAGAGTGACTGGTCCTTCCTGAACCTCAACAGTGCTTCTTTTTGGTACCAGGAATCAAACTTAGGACCTTGTACTTGTCAGGCAGGTGCTTGTGCCACTGAGCTATATCCCCAGCCCAGTAGTGTCTTTTGTTGATTGCTCAGTCCATGACAATGTGGTTGTGGCAATGCCTGAATGAAACCTTATATTGAAATCTCTGGGGTAGTGACTACAAATGACATGACATTCCTGGGATGCACCCCATGTGCCTGAGTCAGCTTTGGCAGCTCTGTCCTAAACACATGCATTATTAACATGAGGTTTAGGCTTTTCTGAGTGTTCTGAAGCTTGGTATTATTGGTCCGAGGTCTTTTTCCTAGGTTCCTACATGCTTCAGACCAGTGGACTCCAGCTGGACATGTGTAAAGAAAAATTTCAGTTACTATTTACATTTTTTTGATCCAAAAATTATGGAAGAAAGAGAACATTACTTAGGTTATGTACTTGGGCTGGCACTGCACGGGTGGGTCACAGACTGCAGCGTTGTCATTTCCAGTGAGAGCGGGACTCCTCAGCGCAGCCCGACAGAGGTGGCTTTATTGCCCCCAGGACACTACTACATGATGCATCTGATTCAATTTTATAAACACACATACACTTACTATTTAAAAATTAATGCACACATGTGATGATGGATTTTATCTATCCCATGGCTAGGCCCCCCGTGCCCCGTTATTTGAACAAATACCAGGCTAGATGTGCTGTGGAATGCCTTCAGATGCGATTAATATTTAAGTTACTAAATACAAATAAAGCAGGTTGCCTTCCTTAAAGGGAGTGTGTCTTGTCCACTCAGTTGACCATCGTAAGAGCAAAGGCTGGAAGAACACCATCCGGAGACTGAAGAAAAAGTCCTGCCCCCCTGTTCAGCCTGCTGCCGTGTGTAACTCAATCTTAGGTGCAACTCTAGCTCTTGCTGCAGGGTTGAAGGCTGCTAGGCTGCTCAGCGGGTTTCAGGCTTGCCAGCTCCACAATCGTGCAGAATCCTTAAAATGTCTTTCTCTTTATCCCTTGCTCCTTCCCTCCCTACCTCCCTCTCTGCCTCCCTCACTCTCTCTATTTCACTGGAAAATACACCACAATAGAGGTTTACTATCTTGTATGGAGATGGTGAATGTCCTTATTTTATACTTCCAAAAACTTCAGCAATGGTCTTCTGATGAGTTTCTTGAGCTATCACATTTAATGATGGCTCATTTACATTTGTTAATATAATCACAAGTATTCCAAAGTGATACCAAATGTTATGGTTTATGTCTGCATGTCCCCCCAAATCCTCCTGCACTTATGGGGCGAGTTTTTAGAGTTTATGACTGATTCATGATCCAATGCTGGGATTATGGGTGTGAGAGCTACACCCTCCCTAGGGTGGATAGTTTGTATATGTAAGGGAGAGAAAGCGGCTGCTAGCCGCCATTCCTCTCTTCTTGCGCTTGTTGCTTTGCTTTGTACTGCCGCCATGAAGTGTTGCCCTCTGCCACGTGCCCCTGTGCCTCAGACCCAGCCAAATATGGACTGAAGCCTCCACAGACTGTAAGCTAAATAAACCTTCCTTCACTTTGGGTGTTGGGTATTTTGTCTCAGTAACAAGAGAAAAGTAACCAAGACACCAAGTAACTCACTAGAATGCTGAGAGGTATTTTTTTGAAAATATGTTTAACCTGTCTTAGTCAACTTGTGCTGCTATAATGAAATACCTGACTAAGCATCTTGTAAAGAAAAAACAATTCTCCCAATTCTGGAGGGCAAAAGCCCAAGATGGAGGTAGCAGCAGGTTCAGTGTCTGGAGAAGACCCTCTCTCTGCTCATCACTGCGTCTTCGGGAGGCAGAAGTAAAAACAGAGTGAATTGTAAAACCTCTTTTATAAGGATGTCAACTCTTACCTAAGGGCAGACCCTTCGTGACTTACTCATTCGCCCAAAGGCCCACTTTTAACAACTCTACAATGAGGGTTTTCAACATGGCTGTTGGCATTTACAGATATTTAAATTATAGCATTGCTGCATCAGATAAGTGATATTTTGAAAATAAATAAGAAATAACATTTTTCCCCAAAGGAAATTCTTACTATGGAGAATGAATTTTAAAGATACATATTTAGAAACCAGATTCTGCTTTATATGCTTTTGCCTCCAAAAATGATTGCATTCCTTATTTAAAAATTTTATGTTTGCCCATCAAAAAACAAGGAGACAGAATTTCCTAATCTATGTGAAAGTCTAGAGTTTCATTGGGTTTTAACCTACTGATGGAAAAAAATGTAAAAGTACAGTGCTTTCCAATTAGTTCACAAGCGAAAGTGAATGACAAAGAAAAGATGAAAATTTACCAGGTAAATTTCTCTTTTTTTTTTTGGTACTGGAAATCAAACTCACAGCCTTGCATTTGGTAGGCAGGTGCTGTGCCACTGAGTTATATCCCTGGCCCCTAAGTTTTTTTGGTTTTTTTTTTTCAGGTAAATTTCAACTAAAACCTTTCCATAATTAATACTTAACCAACCAATAAACAGGAGAGCAGAATTGCAGCCATTGAGGCGTCTCTCCTAGGGCAAAGTATGCCGGTGTGTGGCCATCCTTTTTGGTTTTGAGTGCCAGTAAGATCAAACATCCAAACAAACAAAAATGAAAAACTCATCAAATTGAACTGTGGTATCACTGAGCTTTTCAAAAGTAATGCGAAATATTCAGTCACTTATGTTTTAATAATACATGTAATTTTTGGGGGTTCTAGCCTTAAAATATGTACAGATAGCCTTTATTATTTTAATTTATCTGTTTGAAACCTTAGATAGTTAGGCACAAAAGGTGTGCTTTGTAAATACATGCATGTTGAAGGTGTGTGTTCAGAATCTACCTAGATTTGGCCTGAAGAATTAAGGAGTTCGGAGAATATGGGTGGGCTGGTAAGGTTAGCGTCTCGGCAGGGTGCACCCACGTGGTGCGGGGATCTCACAGCCGTGAGCCGTGAGCCTCAGGGCAATACTTGCACTCCGGCAGGACAGGAAGTGAGAAGCAGTCTGTGTGCACTGGAAAACCCCAGGGGCACCAAGCGAGGCTGAGGGCAACTGTGCCAACTGGAGTCGGTCCAGGGGGCTAATGCCCCTCTTCTTGCAGAAATGCCCTGGGACCTAGACAGGAGAAGGAAATGAGATTGACTTGGAAGTCTATCAGGAAACACAGGAAATGTAATTTTGAAATTAAAAAAGTTTTCATTTAATGGGATTAGGGAAAGCATGGGGAAAGCACTGTTTAAAAATTTTAAAATGTGCCCAGAGTGGCAGTCCGCCAACACCCTACAGTAGGATTGCTCCCCTCCCTGGTATCTAGAAGGCCACCTTGTGTTTTATTTTTTTCCTTCTGAAATATAAAACTGGTTGGCTAGTTGATCCACCGAAGCACATGCTTTTGCATGGAAGAGATACAGCAAGGTGGTGTTTTTATTTATTTATTTATCTTTAGACCATAGCTTTGGTTCAAAGCACTGAGTTCTGGCTTAGGGCTTAGGGTCTAGCTCCATCAGCTCTGAAGAGCAAACCAGATAGGAACAGAGCCCATTTTTAAAACATTCTATTGCCCGAATAATAACTGCTTGTGAAAAGACATGGCCGTGTAGATGTGCACGAAGTGGCCTCCAGAGGAACGTATGGAGGGACAGTTTTCAGAGAGTGTGTCGTGCTTAGCTGCACAAGCTTCTCCTTCCTCTTGGCAAACATTTGATTACTGTGCGAGGAGAGACTAGGGAGGGAACCGGATAACCAGTGCCCTGCAGAATCTCCGAGGCGTAAATACAGACAATTGGAGAGTGAAGAGTGGATTTAACGTTCGTCCTCACACTTCGCAGATGCTGTTCTTCACGTCCAAGTCTGCACTCCTTCTAGGCTTCTTTTCCCCACGCCTGTCTTTGGCTCTTCAGTGGAGGATGGAAGGCGGGATCCGGGCTCTCGGGTGCAGAGGTCCATAGAAGAAACCGCCCCCTCCCAAGAGGGTTAAAATGTGTGCAAACTCTAGTCCTACCCTGAAGGAGAGGAAGTGAGTGGAAATACACCACCTGTTATCATAACGTAGGTGTCCCAGCTGGGTTGTGGTGGTGCATGCTTATAACCCCAGCACTCAGGAGACTGAGGTAAGAGCATTGCTGGGAGTTTTAAGGTAGCCTGGGTTATAGAGGGAGACCCTGACCCAAAAAACCCAGAAACTAAAAAAAAAAAATCCCCATCCTTATCCTGTATATTGATACCGCAGTCCCCCGGCGCTCAATTCCTTATATAAAACAATATAGCGATTGCAGAGAACCTTTGCACATCCTCCCACAGAATTTAAATAATCGCCACATTACTTATAATACCCAATGCAATGTAAGTGCTATGAAAATAGCTGTTAAAAATTTAGAGAGTAAGGGTAAAGAAAGAAGTCTACATTTTCAGCACAATCATGATTTAAAAAATAAAAAATAACACGTTTGAATTTGGTTGGTTGAGTCCATGGATGCAAACCCCTGCATGCGGAGGACTAACAGCTTTCTCAGAATCTAACCACTTTTCAAACTGCTGCTCTTTCCCAGGCCACGGTTTCCTCCTGGGTTATTGCAAGATCCCTCCGCAGGTCGCTCGGCTCCCACCTTTGCACTCGCTGGGTATAGAAATTCTCAGCACAAAGTCCCAGCAACTATTTGGTAAATTAGGCCAGAGCGATGGCTCCTCATGAACTCTGGAGAAAAGTCAAAGGTCTTCCCAAGGGGATACACAGGGCCCAACCTGGCGGCTCACCCCATCTCCCTCTCTTGTCTGTTCTGGCCTCGGGTCCCCTTGCTCTTGGTGACACAGGCCCAGGGCAGGTTGCCCATGGCTACTCTTTTCCCCAGAAATTGCTTTTCTAACCCGTATTTGCACCAAAGGCTCTGTGCTCATTGGCCCTTTCGGTCCCTGCTCACCAGATCACCAGCCGTAGCACCCAAATGTTCTCCTTCATTTCTTCTAAAGGGCTTATCACCGCTTGACATGTGCCAGTATTTATCTTCGTGGTGTGGGAAGATGAGTACCAAGCAAGCTGACTATAGTGTTCATGCCTGTTGAGACTGCTTCTGCTACTTCCTGACAAGATTTTTATTTGTTATTTTATGTTAGACATTCATTTGAATGTCATAAAACTAAATTTTCTGTGTTTGGGCGGGTTTGAGGACTTTCTGCATAGATTCTTGGAGAATACTGAATGATCTGAGTTTGACAAATAGCGCCAGGATGCCAGTTGCTGTGGACTGAATTGTATCCTTGTCTTATTTTTCTTGTTGCTGCAATATAATACCTGACACCCGTAAGTTAAAAGAGGAAAAGTTTGTTTTAGGTCCCAGCATACAGAGGTTTCGGTCCAAGCCAGGGAAGCGTATCAGAGGGATAAGGAAGAGGAGAAACAGTTCATGGTATGGCAAGCAGGTGGCAGGAAGCAGAAGCCCACCTCCTTTCTTTCCCTTTTTATTCCACCCAGGCTCCAAACCTATTGGTTGGTGCCACCCACAGCAAGGGCAGGGCTTCCCTTTTCAGTAAATCCACTCAGCCACACTGGGAAGCATGCTAAACTAATCAGTGGACTAATCCAGTGTCTCATCCTTCATCCAGTACCACACACTCACGATCCAATCTCCTCCCCAAAGCCCCACCTACGAGTGTATGAGACTTTGGGGGGACATCTAGGTACAAGTTATTACAACCCTTCCAAAGTCACACACTGTAGACCCTAGTGTGATTGTATTCAGTGCTAGAGCTTTTTGAAGGTCATAAAGGTTAAATGAGATCATAAAGATCTCAGTCTAATAGGATTGATCACCCTAAAGAAGAAGAGTCTCTGTCCCTGTCTCTGTCTCTCTCTATCGCTAATGGGAAGAAAGCCCCTTACGCAGGTCCTTCTCAGCCTCATTTACTTTTTTTGTGAAACCACTGTCTATTGTGTTTTGTCAGGATAGCCTGAGCCAAGTCAGACACACAGTCTTGAGAAATTCTCAGGTGCTGTGTGACCACCATTTCCAGCGCTGTCCTTTCTACCTTTAAGGAGGGGGCACCTCTTCGGGCCCAGAGGAAGACCAGAGAGAAGGAGATGGGAAGGGGTTCTGTGTGCACAATGAGCATTTGCTTTATGAAATGATCCTATATTTGTTTTAGAAAACAATACAGAAGAGAATAAAAAGAGAAGAAGAATAGTCATAATTTTTTGGACTTAATGGTACTCAATAATTCATTTTATTTCTTTCCATACATTTGTCTATTCGTGGTTTTATGATTCTTCATTTCTACTTTTCAGGGTCCTAGCAAGTTGGAATGACTAACTGTATGCCTCCCTTCCTATTACATTTGCTTAGAGTTGTAGT
This sequence comes from Dinomys branickii, assembly GCA_004027595.1. Lineage (NCBI taxonomy): Eukaryota > Metazoa > Chordata > Mammalia > Rodentia > Dinomyidae > Dinomys > Dinomys branickii. The sequence continues at coordinate 18,470 of PVLD010004644.1, forward strand.
TTTATGCCTTTTACATATAAAGTAGTTAATCTTGGCTGATACAAGAAAATCTTTTTGTCTATTCATAGTTCTTTTCTCTTCTCTCATATTCTTCCTATGAGCTTATCTTTTGTCTTTGCTGAAACATATTCTTCAGTGTTTTTTTCAGAAAGTGTCTTTGGGCAGCAAACACTCTTGGTCTTTTCTGCCTGTAAAAATATTTACTTGGCCTTCACCTGTGCACACGAGTTTCACAGGGCACAGAGGGCTGGGGTTGAGGCCTCCTTTCCCCCACGGCTGTGTGGTAGCTCTGCAGGGTCCTCAGCCACTTAGAGCCAGAGTTTGAAAATCCTTTCAAGGGCTAGGTCTTGCCTGTTTGTGCATAATCTGTGTCTCCTCTGGCCCATTCTCATCTTTATACCCTAGTGATATGGATTTATTTCTACTTATCAGATGGGACTCTGGCTGTGAGAACTCGCATCTGTCCTTCTTTTCAACACGCTCAGGAAGGGTCGCTTCAAGCGCTGCTCCTTCGCCTCCTTTCTCTGCCTTGTGGACTCTTGTTAATTAGATATTGCAGACTCTTTTCTCCTTTCCATCTTCACCATTTTCCTAAAACAGAAATCATGCTTATCTGTGTCACTTTCTGGGTGACTTCCACAGGGTTACTTTCTAGTTAATGAATTCTCTCTTCAGCTAGGAATGGTCCAGAAATTTGTTCAGTCATGCTGCTTTTACCTCAATGCCCATAATTTTTATTTCCCAGGCTTAACTGGTCCTTTTTCATAGCCTCTTGTTCTTGTTTGGCTTCTGCTTGCTTAATAATTCCTTGTTCTTTTTAATGGGCACGATGACTTCTTTTATTCTCTTTAGTTTACTTTACTTTCAAGTGTTGGTTTGATATTGCTGTGATATCATCTTGGAATAAATTTGTACTCAATAATTGCCTTTTGCTTCAGCTTTACAGCATTACAGTTTCTTATGCATTTAGAAACTTTTACTTCTGTGCTCATTTTGAGTGTGGGTGTATGGATGTTGGATTTTATTTTGCTTTTCTGTAGTAGTTTTGTAATTTCCTTCATCCATCTCTCTGAGTCCCTAATCCAGAACCAGGTCTGATAAAGGTAGTTGTGGGAATTCCCACCTCAGAGTGTGTAGTGGGTTCACTTTGTTCCTCAGGAAGCTGTGTGAGGTCCTATCAGGCACCTGTGAATGTGACCTTATTTGGAAATAGGGTCTTTGCAGATGTAGCCAAGATGAGATTATACTAGATTAGAGTGTCCCTAATCTAATGACGGATGTCTTTATAAGAGAAAGCCAGAAAATGCCTGGGGTCACAAAAAGCTAAAAAGTCATGAGAAGAGTCACCTGAAAGCCTTTGGAGAGATCCTAGCCAGGCTGATGCCTTGATTTTGAAAATCTGGCCTCCAGGACAAACAGAGAAGACATTTCTGTTTTCTTAAGCCATCACACCGGCAGTCCTTTGTTTTGGTGTGTCAGGTTTAAGGAAGCTAACACAGCATGATACTGGGACACTGTGCTGTGTCACAGAAACAGAGGGTGATCTGGGTTGGTGCCTGGTTTCACCTACCCTTTTGGACTTGCATCTTTTGAGATGTACTTATTCTAGATGGAGGTTGGCTTGTGCTTTTCTTCTTCTTCAGTATGCCTGATTGAACACAGGTAGCAATTGCTGTATTACTGAGCTATATCCCTAGTCCTTTTTACTTTTTATTCAAGACAGGATCTTATTAAGTTGCCCAGGCTGGCCTTGAACTTGTAGTCTTCCTGCTTCAGTCTCTGGAGTAGCTGGGGTTGCAGGGGACCACTCCAGGTGACCAGAAATGAGAGAAGCTACTCTCAGCCCTGGCTTCAAGCACTGGGTCACCTTTTACCTGGACAGAAACAAATGTCTACTTGTTTTGGTCATGTTTGAACTCAGAGGCCGAGACTTCAGTCCTGTCCACCATTTGGCATTTCTGTTCCATCTTTTATGCCATAAGTGCATTTATATTGTTTTTCAGCCAGATATGTCTTTCAATCTTTCTTTAACATTGCTCATTAGTCATTGCATGCATTTAAAGCAAAAGGGATGATTAAAGGATGAATTTACTGAAGTACCATGACCTGATGACCATTCTGCAGTCTCATATGTGGTTTAAGTTCATTAGTAAACTTTTTCTCTAAGTTAACAGCAATAATAATACTATTGTTACTATAAATTCTCTACAAACATATTGTTTAGTGGCTATACAATATTCCACCCAATTGAAATAAGGAATTTCTTTTACAGAAATATTTTATAAGTGATGAGACCTTACTGTAAGATATAGCAACTCGCAGCTTGAAGAACAACTCTTTTTACTAAAGGCGGAGGTGTTGGAATGTTATGCATTTTAGCAATTGCAACAAAATACCAGGGACAATTGACTTAAAAAGAAGAAAGGTTGTTTTGGCTGATGGTTTTGGAGGTTGCAGACCGTGGGTGTTGGCTTCTTTGCTTTTGGGCTTGTGGCCAGGCAGGACATCATGCTGGGATAGCATTGTAGAGAAAGACACCTATCTTGTGGTGGCCAGGAAGCAAAGAGAAAGGAAGAGGAGGGGCCACTTATTTCACTAAGCTCCACATTTGAAAGGTTTTATCACCTTGCCACAGGTCCAGGGCTGGAGAGTTGGCCATTAACACTTAGGTCTTTGGGGATACTTACCTGTGCCATAGAGCCCTGTGGTCTTTTTCTTTTTGGTTTTGGTCTGGATGGCAACAGTAAGTTGAGTAACAGAAGAGAAATGTCTCTACTTGTGTTTTAAATCCCCCAGGCTGCAGGGTGGGTATTTAAGAGAGGCTTTCCAATCCACTGACAAAATGAAATGATTTCAATTGAATTTCATTTGGTTTCTACATATCACCTCAGGCTATGTGCTGTGAAGATAACTGACATTTTAACTGGCTGTAACTTGAAACCAAAAGTTGTTCCCATTGGAAGTGGATAACAGGTCCTAAACAGCTGTCTTCTACAGTACTGTAATTAGGATTCAGCATTCATCCTTGAGAACTTTCCCCTGAGATTCTGACTGGAAGCCCTGTGAGACCTCTTGGCCCTGACCTTCTTGACAGTGATGCAGAAAGCACTTGTTTGGATTTGGGACAGAAGTATGAGCTTCCGCCTCATCGTGCAATGCAGTAGTGTCTGTCTTAGAAACACACAGGTTCCCAGGATTCCAAACCAACTTCGTAAAAATAAGACAGAATGAAGAGATAATTCAGGAAATGCTGTCCCAGGAAGAGTTTTATTGAGAGTTGTACTTTCACCCATTGCCTGAGAAAAACAATTTCCATATTTTAAATCACAGTATTGCAAAAGTTGGCAGGGCTCTAGCTGTTCTTAAACTAGCTTTTATTTGATTCATGAATCTCTTCAACATTTTCATGAAGTGGTCATTAAATGCCATGGGGAAACTTTGCTTTCAGTAACAGTGTGATCCATTTTGAACAACATTAATGATTAGAAAGTTCTTTATATCAAACAAAACATTGTCTTCCCATTTCCTCTAAATTTTTGTCTAGAGCCATGGAATAAATCTAGAATTTCTTCCACATGGGAAACCTCCTTGGATGTTTTTTTTCTCCAGTAATACAGCTTAGTTCTTGCAACAATTCCCACTTGTCTTTCATGTTAGCTGAAGACATGATGTAGGGTGGGATAGACTGAGGCCAAAGACTGGTGTCTTAAATCGCGGTGGGAAATTGGCCATGTGAGGAGCCACATGAGGGCCAGTGAGTAACCAAATAAAGTTCAAAATCTGGGACCATGAATTAGGAAGGAGCTGGTGCCAGGGCTCTGCTATAGAAGTGGGATCAGATCTGAAAGAGAACTTCGCAGAAAATTAGACTTTGATGCTTAGGGTGACGACAAAGATTAGGGGTGGATTCCAGAAAAAGGAACGGGTGTAGGACAAGGACGTGGGAGTTTGAGTTTCAGACCGCCCACAGGACCAGTGTAGGCCAGATAGAGCAGATAAGGGAACAACTCTACCTCTTGTTAGTTGCCTGCCTGTTTCTTGATGGAAACCAGATGTGGTCTTTGATGTTCAATGGCTTTGTCGTCCCTCATTATCTGATTCTCTAAAGGACGGCTTTGAGTCTAAGTCACTTTGCTTCACAAATAATATACAACCTGCAAAGAGAAAATACTATCTTCTGCCAATAATTGCTGCAAACTCCTCTAACAGACTGGCAGTTCACTGGGGCACTATCTGGACAATCACTTTTACTGGCAGATTATATCTATTAGCTCTGTCTACCTTACCTATCTCACAAGCAAAGGTCCTAGAGAGACGTAGTATGAAGAAATCTATAATGATTACTTTTCCATGCTTCCTCTTGGTCGAACCCTGTTTCTTCTGGCTCAGTTTGGTTCAGTTCCATCTCCTTTTCCACTGTGACCTATGGACAAAGGCTGTGATTGGTTCTTTTCTCTACATCCACTTGCTTGGCTTGGATGTGTGTAGATGAGAAGGTAAGGAATATAATTTGCAATGTTGCTGTGGTGAGCCTGACAGTTTTGTTGAGAGGTCAGGCCGTTTAGGGCGAAAACTATGGCTGTGCCACTTCTAGACAACAGACTGGACTTTGGCAAGTTTCCTAATCTCCTTGAGTCTCAGTTTGCTCGTCTATCACAAAGACATAAAGATGACTTATGGGACTTAAGTGAGATGATGTGTGTTAGTGAATTTAGGTTGTAATGACAGATTGCCATATGCTGGGTGGCTTCAGCAATAGGAAGCTATCTCTCACATTTTTGGAGACCAGAAGTCTGAGATCTGGGTGTTGGCACAGTTGGGTTCTAGGAAGGAACCCCTTCTGCATGCAGATTGCTGAATATTCCTTAAATCCTTATATGGTAGAAAGACAGTAAAAGGGCTCTCTGTGGTCCTTTCTGTAAGGGCACTAATCCTGTTTATTAGGGATCCACCTTCAGACCTAATGACTCCCAAAGACCTGGTCTTATAATACTGTCACATCAAGGTTAGCATTTGAACACATGAATTTGGGGCAAGACACAAACATTTAGCCCATGGCACAACGGATACAGTGTGCTTACACAATACTTGGCAGGAAATAACTGCTTTATCCCTCCGGATTTTATGGATTCTAACTCAGCCACAGCAGCCCAGGTACACGTGACTGTGAGTATCCTCAGAGGTCAGCATCCAAGAGGAAAGCCTGATATCTGTGGACCAAAGTTGTTCCTATGTAATATTTCAGGATCACTTGTCTAGGTAGAGGGATTAGGCAATACATACGAACCGACCAATTGTCTAACTTGCTTGTTAATAATAACACTGAGAATTCTACATAGTAGTAGGGATACAAATAGAGTGTACAAATGGGATCTTTAATTTTCATAGAGACTGCTGAGGTTGGTATTTGTGACTCTTGATTGTGGTATGTCAACTTGAATGGATTAAGGCTGCCTAGTGGACTAGTGGCACACATGTCTGACACAGTATTAGTGTCCTTTTAAAGAAGAAGGACGTTTGCTCAGTGAAGTTAACTAACTTATCCTAAGGGTCCATAGCTAGGAAGTGGATGGGTTTGCATATAAATTCAAGTCTGTCTAACTTCAACATCTCTCTTCAATATCATGGAGAGGGGATTTGAAGGACGGATCTGAGCCTGTGTTTAGCAGTGTCACTGGGAAGCAGAGGATGCTCTGGTCCATCTACAACCCATCTTGGGTTCCAGTGGGAGCAAACAGTCAGGGCCTGGAAGGAGATAAATGTAAGTTAGAAGTCAGGGACCAGCGTTGGTGTAGAATGTTCGCACAGTAGCTGGGGGAGAACTTCTGCGTGTTCAGGATGTCCTGTTGCTCTTGTGAAAGTGAACCATGAGCCTATAGGAACAAATAACTGAGCCCAAGGGACCTGATCCTGAGCATGGAAACACGACAGAGGCAGAGACTTGTTCCTTTTTATGCTATGAATCCCTTGGCCTGTAGTGGGTGCTCCATAAACTTCTGCTGTATGAATGAATGGTTTAAAATATTTATTCTTCATTAATTCTGACTTGGAGGAAGTCGCCAGTAGGAGAGGGGAGGCCCCCACCTGTTGCTTTTCCACAGCAGTAGCGCCTCATGTAACATTGTTGAAGGAGATACACGAGAAAGTACTGGTGTCCACTCTGGCTTCAAAAAAAAACTCAGTGTAAGTATGACACTGTTCCTGTTTTAGGGTTAGGTTTGTAAAACTGGCTCTTACAATGTTACCTTTTCCTATTGGATCCTTTGTTTGGACAGTAGGAAAACCAAACCCAGCAGCCACTCCTTAATGCAGCGTACAAATTCAAACTTTTCAATGGGAGCAGAATGTTTTCTACCAAAGTTGGAAATGATTTCATCAAACTGGGGGCAAGGAGGACACAAAACAGCCAAACCTCTCCAAATGCATTTCTTCCCTGAGGATTTCCATACTTGTATAAACTATGGTTCAGAAACCCAGATATGTCTAATTGCATAAAGAGGAGACAAATTCCACATTAATCTCTGAGTCTTTCTCTTCCTCTCAGTTACTCACCATTGACCACCATCTCTCCAATCCCACAATTTTTTTCATGTCTCTTTGACCCACTATCATTTCTTACTGATGTATCAGCCTGTTGAATTTGGGGTGGGTAAAAACAGAAACGGGAGAGGGAGGAATAGACAAGACTGTTTTTGAACCATAGAGCTTGTAGGGTGGTCTCACTTTTATACTTTTGCGTACAACCTTGGATCTCATCTGTAATCTTGCATCAAATGGCTTCTCCATGGATTGTGCCTCTCAACACCCTAAAATACATGTACACGTTATGAAGAAGAATCTTCAAAATCTCCTGTGTTGTTTTCTTTAGTAACAAAACCTTTTCTCTATTTTTTTCGTGCTCAACACCCACTCAATACAGCAGACAATGTAAGACTGTTAAAAAAAAAATTGTCCCAGGACATTAAGAAGCGAGCCAGATTGTCACTGGTGTGTATTTAACTAGAATATTAATGAAGGGAAAAGCCTCAGTATTATTGTGGTTACCGCCATTCTTTAAAACTTCACAGCTCAGAACAACATGTTTTGCATTACTGTGTACCTCCTCGAAGGAAACGGTTGTTTTAAGGCGACATTGTGAGACCAGCCTCATTATGCGCCACCATGACTGCTCTCCTATCTCCTAAAAATCTGAAATGCTTTAAACATATCCACATATTTCCACAGTGAAGATTTCTTGGTGCAGTGCTGCCAAGGGCTGCTGCCGCCCCAACATGAGACTCGTTTTTTATGAGATCTCTGTTAATTACCAGAACAAATAATGTAGGGACCCTTTTGGGCAGGTGTGACCATCTGCAGTGATGGATAATGAAAGCCTTAGTTTGGTATCTGCGACTTTACGGATTGCTTTTTTCTTCTGGATGAGCTGGAGAAGGACAAACGCTGTTGCCTTTGGCGGACACCTTAGTCCTTCTGTCTGTCTGTTTTAAAGGTAGATGGTCTACCTGGGGCTTCAGCAGAGGTGTCCAGCTGTGTCCCCCACTGCCTGCTGGTATTCACCTGTCTGCTTAGGCTGCTCGCTTGCTGGCATGCATGGATTTTTTTTTACTTGCAGAAATGCTCTTGGTCTGTGGGACAAGTTGGGAGGTCGAGGGACCTAGTGCCTCAGGAGCAGCGGTGAAGCAGGGAGGTTGGCATGAATGCCACAGAATCCTTGTTCCTGGGTGGAGATGCTCTGAGCCCTCTGTCTGCCTGTGCTCCCAGAGGGCACCGACTGGCTGTGCAGGGCACCCTTGCTGTTCCTTTCACTGAGTGGTATTTTTAGGACACAGTCCCCAGCCATCCATTCATCCTCGAAGCTCCGGATCCACCTCTGCAGGCTTTCAGGACCCCCAGGAAAGGCTTCAGAATAAATGTTGGGACTCAACACAGTGCACTGGAGTTATACAGTACCCACCCCAGCCTGTCATGAGGAAAGTGTCTCTTGATTCCTTCTTTGTTTTGTAAAAACATATATTTAATTTCAGAGTGATTTTAGCTTCATGGAAAATCAAGCTTAGGGCACAAAGAATCCCCATATATCCCTGCCTCTACCTCTGCACTGCTTCTCCTGTCACCCTCTGGCTTCAGAGTGGTGTGTTCGTCATAACAGAACTTCGGCTGGTATGTCATTGTCACCCAAGGTCTGTGGTTTAAAGAAGGGCTCACTTTTGGCATGGATTCTATGGACTTTGACAGTTGTCTAACCATGTGCATCTACTTCCTCAGCTTTTTCTTAAGGGTCAGTTCCATGGTTTTCTGAACAGCTTGCACTTACATCTAAGTCTCAGCCCTTTAGCTTTCCATCCTCAGCTGCTGTGATCACAGGACACTTGTGATACAACTTGCTGCACGGCATCTGCATCACGCTGAGGGGAAAGTCCCCCCAGTTGGGGGTGGCTGTGTATACCTCCGTGTGCACGTACTGTGATATGTCTTGGGGTCTTAGCTGAGGCAGGACATGTAAATATTATCTCTCACTACCACTCATAATTGCCAACAGCTGGAGCAGTGACAAAGTGGCTGTGCCTCAGGTCCCAGGCTGGAGCTGCTCAATGGAGCTTTTGCCTTCACAGGGACCTGAACTGTAGCGAACCTGACTTGTCAGATGGCATCTCCATGCCAGGAGCAAAAATCCCTGCTGCTCTGAGGTGACAGCCTGTTGTGCCCTCCTGCAACTCAACTCATTTGCACTTCCGAGAAGTTTCCTCCCCACCTCCTTTTCCTTTTTAAAAATGTAGAATGGAATAATCAGTCATAGTTCTCGGTGGGAGGTCCCCTGTGCTCTGCCCTAGATTTTTAAGCTGGGTGTCATGCCAAGCCAGATTGTAGATGAAGTTATGCATGTGTGTGTGTGTATGTGTGTGTGCATGCGAGTGTGTGTATGTGTGTGTGTGTGCGCGTGTGTGTGTGTGTGTGTGTGTGTGTGTGTGTGTGTGTGTGTGTGTGTGTGTGTGTGTGTGTGTGTGTGTGTGTGTGTGTGTGTGTGTGTGTGTGTGTGTGTGCGTGTGTGTATGTGTGTGTGCATGCGTGTGTGTATGTGTGCATGCATGTGTGTGCGTGCGTGTGTGTATGTGTGTGTGCATGCGTGTGTGTATGTGTGTGTGCGTGCGTGTGTGTGTGTGCGTGCGAGAAATTTTTTTCTTTTTTTGTCTTTCCCCTTTCTCCTCTTCTCTTTCATCCCTTTTAACTCACAGGACTCACAGCTGCACAACCTCACAAAGCATTACATCATCCCTGCTGGTTGTGAGCAGCGAACAATCTCCCTGGGAACAGTGACCATTCAGGGCATAGAAACTGAGCCGGCTGTGTGGCTGCAGGCACCTTGCTGAGTATCCGCACAAGTTTATCTTCCATTCTGCATGCTGTCCCTGAGTATGGGAAGCACTGTGGAGTTACAGATATCCTTTGTATCCCTTCTTAAGAGCACCTGATGGTTTTATGTAAAGCAGTTTTTATCTGGCAGTGCATTGGTTGGTGAATTCACCCTGTCAATGATCTGCCTTCTGCGGTGACTACCAGAGCCACCCCTGCAACTTTTGGGCCAAGCACTATGCCTGGCACATGGAGAGTGCTCACTAAGCCCTCGCTGGGTGAATAAATGAGTGAAAAGCTAAAGGGAATCTTGGCTATCCTGTGGCCACTTGTTCCACTCTCCACAGCAGATTGAACCCAGGGCCTTTATGGCAAACTATATCCCTAGTGCCAGTTTTAGATTTTGGGATCTTATCACACTAAGCTGCTGAATTACTCAAACTTGCAGTCCTCCTCCCTCAGCCTCCCAGAGTGGCTAGTGGAAAATGGCTTCTCAATGGTTTCAGAGCCAGAATCTAGGAGGAAACCACACAAGGAGTGTTTAAAAAGTACAAGCTGCCACAGGAATAGAAAACGTATTTTCCCCCCTCTGGTGATGAGCTGGGTGTGTGTCAGTGTGCTGAAGTGGGAATGGACTGTGGAAACCTACCCAAGTGTCCCACCTAAAGTGATGCCTCAGGCCTTGACAATTTTCAGAGTCTGTGGGGCTGCCTGTGTCTGCTTCAAGGGATTCTCATAGGCTCATTTCCAGAGCAGCAGGAGATCTCCAATCTGTGTCTCACCCCAGTTTCCATTTCTGTCTTCACTTCCCAGCTGCATGCACCATCAGCTGTCTTTCAAATAATGATACCTTCAACTCGCTGCTGATTTCCCAGGAAATTGTATCTTTATTGACTGCTGCCCAACCTGAAGAGGGGCTGTTATGTTCTACACAAAGATTGGTTTCTAGGGAATATGATTGGAAGAGTAGTCACCAGGCTCAGGAGCAGGAGCTTCATGCACAGAAGGATATTAAAAAAAGGCTGGTGTGTGTAAAACGGACAAGGGGCTTCAGTAAAGTCCACTTTATTGGAGTGAGCTGGGGTCTCGTGATTCAGATTAAGGACCAGGTGCCGAGGCTTAGAATGCCAATTAGAGAAAGAAAAACGCATGAGCTATTACTTCAGTCTGGCAGACTCTAGACAGACACGTAATAATGACAGCATTGCACCCTAAAGCCAGTTGCACACTGAGGACATGAGTTCGGTTTGGGGAATTCACCCTTCTTCCCAGGTGGATTTATTTACTTTTCTGCAGTGTTTCCGATTCATGAAATTTTAAAATGTGCTTAAAAAAGCATTATCTGTGGACAAGTAAGCATTGAAAAGGTAGGGTTCAACAAAGTTAAGGAGTTTGAGATGGGACTCTTCTAAGTCTTTGCTATGGTAATGTTTTCTGGGAATTTCCCAAGAGCAGTGATGCTCTGCAGAGTATTCCAGACTTCTGGGACCATAGAGTACTTTTTGGCAGCAGTATTTAAAAGGGTTCTAGTTCTGAGAAGCTTATCTTTAGAAACAATCTTTTGATGTTCTCCCAGGGTTCAGCCGTTTGTGATTTGAATGTCTCCTTGGCTCCCTGGGGTGAACTTTTCCTGCTTTGGGAATAGGAATTCTGATGGAAACTTTTCTACCCTGTTTGTCTTCTTTGCTGTTTTCTGAATGAGCTGTTCCGGGACAGCTACCAGTCAGCATAGTAATTTGAGATGGATCCAAATACTATTTGGAAATTGAAGTATTGACTATCCAATCAGGTCAGATAATTTGCTGACGATCAAACCAGTATTTTATTTTTTGCCCTCAGTGAACATGAGGTGCTCCTAATGTCCTGCTTGAAGTCTTTTGGATCATCCTGGTGGGCCACAACTCTTCTCATATATGAGCCGAGCAGGGGTAGCCCAGAGCCCTCGAGTGACTTTACCTATGCTTAACCAATGGGATGCTCCTTTTTGAGAAGTCTTGAGCTTATAAAGGAGCTCAAGAGGAAGATGAGTTCATTTTACTTGATATTTTGGTTTGTTTGTTTTTGTTTAGCCTTACATACTTTTGCATCTTGAACAAGGCAGAAATAAAAGGGCCAAACAGGAAGAGAGAGATCACAGAAAAGTCTGGCTCTTCAGAATCATAAAACTTCTTGTTCCGCAGCCCAGTTGCTGGGACATTTAGATGGGGGAAGAGTTCACCTGAACGATGGAAAATAGTTCTGCTCCACCCCTGCGTGGTGGGAGGCCCTCCATGCGTCCACTTCTTTCCTGGAAGAGAAAGGAAGTTCTGGGGAAAAAAAATGACCTTTTAATTTTGTTATCAGCAGTGGGGAGGCTATGGTAAGTTTTGGTTTGGTTTTGAAAGCAGTGATTAACATCTCTCTGAGAAGGTCAGAGAGAAAGCTGCTTGGGGGTGATTCGGAGAAAAGAACGGTCCGATTTGACATAGCTGTCACTACCTCCCAAGGAGGCCCCGAAGGGCTTGGAAGTCCATCAAAGCAGGAATTCCCAAACTGCATGGTCAGGAAATTCTTGAGAACAAAGTTTTGTTTGGAGAATTGGATTATAAGACGCTAGTGAATGAACAATAAGACCCAGGTTGCACGAGTCTGTTATAGATAGAATTATGTTGAACCGGAATGGCACATCAATAGTTTCTCTTATTGTCTGTGATGTGGGATATATGATTCAGAAACAGCACCTGTGTACCACACATGTGCCTAAGCTAGTTCGCTTTGTAAACTCCAGTACTTAGCACAGTGAACGAGGGACTTAATAAACATTGGCTGAATGAAAAATTTAAGTTCCAGTGTTGCAACTTCCTGCTAAGTTGCCCTCATGTCTTTAAGCCTCTCTTTGTCTTCTTACTTCTCAGGTCTCCCACTAAAAAAGCCTGATAATTCAGCAGAACATCTTTTTGGTCTTTCAGTTCAGGAATCTGGAAACCTCAACATCTTTGTTAAGATAAACTTGGTGTTCCAGAGCATTGGAGAACAAAGAGGAGACCACAGTAGCTTCTTCTGTGTGACAGGGAAGCAACTGCAAGAGAGGACCGTGTTGGCTGAACTTGTCACAATGTTTGATAAACCAGTTACTGCAGACACTGTAACCAGGTGCCTGGGGGGAGAAACTCACCTGCGATGTGGTTTTGAGAACATTCTGGTTTTTCATGGTGTTTCCGCCTCTGAATTCCAACAGCACCTCCTTTGTACTTACATCACCTTCCTTGGGAAAGAGCAAAAGGTTTACAGTTGCAATCCCTGGGTTCAGGGTAAGTTTGTGCTTTCTTGATGATGGCTGCCCTTGCAAAGTTCCTGGGCGGTGCGAGCTTCAGGGCTTTCCCTGACAAAATGGGATTGATAAGAATCTTCTCTCACCACATTTTTTAAAGAACTAAGCAAGATAAATGAGGACATTCTTGCCAAGACACAAGGCAGCATGTAAATATTAGTTATTATGGTGGCATCTCATTATACACTTGATGTTAGATATTCTTGATAGATTCTTCATACCTTGAAAGCAGAGCCCTGTGGATCATACTTTGTTTTGGGTATCATTCATAGCATGTAGGTCAAAGATTTATGTAAAATAATTGCATATTTACTTAGTAAATAAAGTTAAAATATTAACGTCTTAATTTGGGAACAATGTTCCTTTGTCAGTTCAGAGAAATTTATGGAAATAAGGAGGGAACTCAAGGAGACTGTGAATGTTGGTGACACAGGGCTGGAGGGAAGAACTGGTGAAGGCAAGCCAGTCAGTGAGTAGGGTATCTACCATTGTCTCCTACAGGGACAGTGTAGGAGAGGAAGGCCCAGCCTTCCTACTGGAGGGGCTCTTGAGAATCCAGTGCTTTCCATGTGCGTGACCAAGTCTGCATCGAGCCTGATCATGAGACTCTAGTGCTGAGTGTGAGGAGTAACCTGAGGATTTGAAAGAACCACAGTGTGTTTCTGCCATGAGTATCTGACAAAGATCCTCTGCCTTCTGGGCAACAGTGGCAGAGTTGAGAATGCCTCATTTAGGCAGCTGAGCTCCATCGAATTTTCAGGACCAGGTATGCACTTGGGAAATGTGATGGTTGTAGCAGAGCATTTGCAAGGCCAGATATTGCCTTTCTGGTTTTGTCGAGGGCCACCGTGACCTATCCATGATGCAAGTCAGCCTCTTGGGTGTTCCTCCAGTCTTGCAAGGCAGTTCAAGGATGGTTTCCTCTTCGACAGCAGATACTCCCTGAAGCTCTGAACTGGGCGTTACTAGGTCTCGTTAAAGACTAACCTGGTTCCCTCTGTCTGACCAGCCCTGTGCTTTCTTTCCGGAGTCCTCCTGCTGTATCTGCTGCTTTATCCTTTGTGTGCGAAGTTGGCATCTCTGCCTGGGAGCTCTCCAGTTGTGGGCTCAGGTGTGGCCAAAGAGACAAAGACGAACATTCTTCCTGGCTGCTTCCCAGCTGCCTGTCATCTCCCAGTGGCAGCAGAGGAACACCTGTGGGAAAGTCACCAAAGGATAAACAGGACTGCGAGTCTGTCTCAGTGCCTCCTGCCAGGCTCTCACTGCCCTCTACCCTCTCTGACTCAGTTATCTCACAAGATAATCCTACTTGTTCATTGGTCTCAAAGGCTCAGCTTTCCCTTTATCTTGGCTCATTCCTGTCGCTATTTGTTGAGTAGTTTCTTTCATATGTTTATCAAGCTCACCTCTTCCACCTTCAGTGGGAAGCCCACAGCCATGGGGATTCCTGTTGATTTAATGGTTTCTGTCCTAATGAGTGTCTGGCAAGCAGAGAGCAGGCTGATCCATGATTGCATCCATGGGTCCTGTTGATGAAGTCACTGCTCTGGGATTGCATGTTGTTGTTGCTTAATAAAGATTCAGGGGATTGGAAATTGAAGAATGCCAGGCTTCTTTGTGTGCCAGGAAAGTAAAACATAGAAGTCATGAATGGTGAATGTGTTCATTAAAGACTCAGAGGGAGATTCCGAGTGGTCACAGGAGTGCAGGTCTACGGACTTGAGGGAAAGAGTTTCTGTGTTTTGCTTTTGACTCTCCAACGTTTGCCAGGACCCGCATTTCAATGGGTAGCAAATGGAGGCTTGGGATCTATAAGTTCTCTTATGAAAGAAAGCAAAAACTTGAGCATCCCAAATCAGGTTTTCAATAGTTTATGCCTTTGGGAGACTGAGAAAGCTGCCTAAGAGTCAATGGGAAGCTTTGGAATTGTGTTGGGTAATCTTTTCCATAGTTTCTTTGCTGGCTCAATAAGTCCCTGTTGTCCCAGCTGTGTATTTCCCCTAATAAATCTGCCTTTCTCCCTCATAAAGCTACTCATTAGGTTATGGATGCATAGTTCTTTTAATTTCTGACTAGCTCAATTACTCCTCAGAACACTGCACAATGTCTATTGTGAATTGTTACTGCTTAGGGAGACAGACTGGAACTCATTTGCCTATATATCCTCTCAAAACTCATGCCACTCTGCCAATGCACCACTAAACCATGACCTCGAGTTTTTTTTGTCAGTGAGTGAAGGTCGTCATGCTGGGCTTTGCTCGATCCTACTTGTGGACTCTGCTCTTTTTACAGAGGAACTGAAGAAACACATTAGGGACCCTTCCGGACAAGGAGAATCTTATTTGCTCTCACTCCTTTCTCTAGGTGTAGGGATGGCATTGCTGAGGTGAACCAAAAGGTCATGTGTATAACGGCAATCAAAAGTGGAGATTTAAAAAGTAATGTTATAAAGAGATACTCTTAAAGGTTATTCTAGCTATGGTCCCATCTATGCCAATTAACACTGAAGAAATAATAGCTTACTTATGCCCACATTGTGATCAGCATGGAATATGATTTACACCATTTCACTTTTAACATGTGTTATCTGAACGTCCACTGTAAAGCCAGACACTGTACTCTGCATAGTGTTTGCAGAGCTGAACAGACAGGTTTGGTCTCCAAAGAACTTATCAGAAACATCATCAGTATCAATGAAGGCACCCACAGTCACCCTTCCACACAGGCCTGAAAGAATATAGGCTTCAGAACAAATGCCCAGCACAGACACTGTATTTCTTTTTTAGTCCTGATTATTTATTATCAGTGTATATTTTTCCCACTCTTGTGTTCTTCCCATTAGTACTGCAAAGTTGGTCAATCTTAATCCATTTTGGTCCACTTTAATTGCTGATTATCCAAAGGCAACTTCTCCTTGTAGTGGTATTAATCAATGAAAATATTTAAATAGTTTCCAGTTAGATATGGGGAAAAGAAAAATATGAATAAGCTCCAACTATAACATCAGACTCAGCAAGAGTTGCTGCTTACACGTTTTCTGTTGCCACAAAGGTCTATCGGATTTTTGCCACTGGTCTGAGTCTCTTCCATTTCAGGTCTGGCTCAAATATCATATGTTTTCTTTACCCTTTCTTAACTGACCCAGGTTCTTCTCTACCTCCTAAAACACTGATTTGCTGGGCCATATTTTGACATTTAACTTGTGTTTCACTTCTTCTATCTCTCATGTCTCTTGTCTATTAGCTGAGTGAGACACTCAGGGTGAAGCCACAGTCCCCAGTCTTTTGTGTTCTTTGAGTGTCTAACCTGGTACCTTGCACACAGCAAGTACTTAATAAAGAGCTTCTTCCCATTAGTATATGCAAAATTGGTCCTTCTGAATCCATCTTGGTCCACTTTAATTATTGATTATCCAAAGGCACCTTCTCTTTGTAGTGGTGTTAATAAATGAAAATATTTAAATAGTTTCCAGTTAGATCTGGGGAAAAGAAAAATATAAATATTTTTTATATTTATATTTACTTATAAATATAAGTATAAATAAATAGTTTTCCCAGCTTCTTCTGTGTCTTCTAGGCCATGGAGGATTTAAACATTTATTAATAAGTTTTACCTTAACTGACTTGAAATATCAATCCTCCACTGCAATTAACACCCAAGACAAAACATGTGAGTCTTACTTCTGCCGGTCTAAGAAAAATAAAATCAAAGTGAATGCTTGAAATCCAAGAGTTTGAAGCCTCATCTTGATAAAGGGAGGAACAGCTTTATGAGCTCTGCCTTCATTCAGGATTTTGGCTTTCCTTTCATGAATTGGCGCTGTACCACACCACAGAGAAATTTGTTTATTTCCTAGGACCCTGGGCTGGGGCAACAATGCCCCTTTCCAGTGCCTGCTTTTGTCATATTTCATGTTCTGTAACTGAAGCTGTTCCAAATAAAATGTTATTGGCAAAAGTATTAAAAACAAAATGACCACTGAAAAGAAATTCTGATTTGAGGAGGGAATATTTCTTTCTTTCTTGTTTGGCTTTCAAATGCAGGTTGGCAAAATTGCTGGTTTATCAGTGCCTGGCTGTTCACTATGCAGCATCTCATTGAAACAATTAGAATGACACAGAAAAACAAGGGCTGCGGAGCTGAAGCTGGGAGTTGCCTGGGAACCACTGAAGATTCTTGGCAGCTTCTACCAAACAGACTTAGGCCACATGTAGGCAAATAACCATGCATTAAATTTCAAATCTCCACGTAATCTCTCTTGGACATCTTTTTTCTTTTGTTTTCAAAGACGCAGAAAAGAAGGAGTCAGTGCCACTGAGCATAAATCATCTTCTGTTGCTCAGAGATGAGATCATATAGGTCAAGGTCCAGAAGCTTGGAAACATGGAGTCTAGTGCAGAAGTTTTCCCAGCTTCCTCTGTGTCTTCTAGGCCATGGAGGATACTTCCTTCTGGTTCTGATATGTACCATGAGTTTAAAGCCTTTAGATCTTAACCTATTATATATATGACAACCTACAGCAAACCTTTCTTTGGATGACGTGGAGAAAAAGCAGCAGGGAAATCTGATCATCTCTTATAATATAAGACCTTCTATCCACATCTTTCAGACTCCTTCTAGGGTCAGAAGTGGTGAGAAGATTCTAGCATTGTTTCCTTTCCAAGGAAAAGAGAGAAGTTATGGAATGAAAGGTTTTAGAATTATTTTTTTATGGCCACAGGGATCATCCTTTGATGAAAGAAGGAGCTAACAAATAATTCCCAGCCTTAAGCATATTATCTCCTACGCAACCCCACTTTCCTGTTATATATTATAAAATATTCTTTATTGAGAAATGAATTTGCTTTCTGAGGGACTCTCTCCTGGTGCCATTGTTTTTTGAACTCTGAGTTCATTAAATTCAATGAAGTTTGGACTAATCCTCCAAAGTTCTTATCTGGAGGAGACTTGGGTTATTATCAAGCTCCTCCAAGCTCCGGAGGGAGAGATCTCCATTCAGGTTATACTGCACATGTTTGCCCACAAACCAACATTTGCGTTTGCATCTTAGCCAGTCTTCATTTCTTGGAAAGTATTTTTCACACATGCTGAGCCTTGGTGGGAAAATATAAACTCCTGGCTTTGAAGGGTGCCATGTATGCAAATGTAAAATGTGGCAGGATAAAATGTATTTCCCTACTGGGCCAAGTTTGGCTTTATAATTTCTCATTTCAGTTGGCACCCACACTTTTTTCCTATACTGAACAATTTCAGTAAAGCGCGGGGTATGGCTTATCTGGATAATATTTCCCATGTAGCTGTGCAATCAGGACCATCCTGACCACCGACCTCTATATAAATTCAATGAGAGCTTGAGCTTCCATGTTCCTTTCATTTTGCCTGTCGGATGCTCTTCTGTAAGAACAGGGGCTTATGGTCCTTTCAAGACCAGAGAATAATCTCTATAGTAGCAAAAAGCAGTTGAAGTAGGCAGAAGAAACTTATTTTTCTACTCAAATTTAACTAACCCATGGCAAGTGTGGAAAAATGGAACTAGTCAGGAACTTCACATGACAAAAATGACCACTCAGAGCCTAAGTTCAAGCCAATTCCCTCAGAAATTCTAACAGGTGTCTGCAACTCTTGGGTGTAGCTGTGGAAAATCATGGTGAGATAATGAAGTGCCACAAAAGTTCATTTGTGTAGCGTAAAACACACCAACAAAATTGGCGAGCCCATTCTGAGATGAGACAAGATCTTCATCTACTGGAATCACATTCACTGTGAGGCTCTAACGAAATTGGCACTAAATGTTGAACGAGGTTCTGGAGCCCAGAGAATTATATTACTTATTCATTTTGCCAGATATCATGTCAGAAGTGTACCCATGGAGTTTGTATTCTCAAGATAATGTAGAGAGAGTGCCTGGCATTAGTCTGTTAGGTAGCCAAGTAGTAGTTACTGGTGCATGTGAGAAATAATCCTTGCTATCTGGAGGCATGTAGTTAAAAACACATACATGAAACTATTATTAATGATAAAGGCATTGCATGGTTATGTCTTTGTATCTACAGTACAGTTAATTTCACTGAGTATTAGTGGTCCAGAGAAGGGAGACAGTGACTTTGGCAGGGGTAAAATGTCTTGTGTAGCTGAATGGGCCTGAACTAGAAGTGAGATTGGTAAGGCTTTGGTCAGGCAAAGAGAAGGGGGAGGGGAGATTAAGAGTTGGGAATTGGTGGGGCGTGATGGAGGGCAGTAAGCCTGAATGACAGGGGGGTAGTGGGTGAGATTGCAGTGGGCGTTGTATGTCATCAGCTTCAGATTGTCCTTTTTCTGTGATCAGTGAAAAATGGTCACCTTTGAGCAAGATTGTGACCGAATGAAATTGATTTTTTTGAGAAAACCATTTTCATAGTGGCCCACAGCACAGATGATTGGGGTGGGACTAGGAACAAGTGCAGGTGACCACTGGAGGCTACTATGGCAATGTGGGTAAATGGAAAGAGCTGGAGAGGCAATGACGCAGTGGGGAACTGAAAAGGTAATTGGATGAGAGAGTACACATGTTGAAGGAAGGACGGATAAGACTTGTGAACTAAAAGGTTTTGAACCACAGGGAGATTCGGGGTATCTATTAGCATAAATTAGGATAGGAATCTTAAGTTTTGTGGAACAGATCAGTTCATTGCTGATGACATTTTTGTACAGTTATTTAGACAGTGTCCAGTCATTCTTTCACAATTTCTTCCTGTTTGAATAATTTCAGGCTTTAGCTGTTTATTCAGCAAGAAAAAGCTGGGTTAGGCTGATTACCCATATTTTCTGAATGAACCATCTACATACACGATTACTTTGAAGAGGAAGCTATGCAGGAGTGCTCATGAATATTGGTTAATTTTCCAAATTATTTGCTGATCAGTGATGGCAAGATTTTCCTTTGTGTGAAGCTTTGATAGGTCGTTTATTTCCAGAAAGAGACTTGTCTTCTCCTTGATTTCTTACCAAGCCCTAAACCTTAGCCATTTGTTGTGTCCATCATAGAGTCTTTTAAAGATACTTAGTATTGACATCCTATAATTTGTTTTTCATTTCCACTGCAGGAAAGTCTCAGAAGGTGGGTGAACTCTGTACCTGAGAAGTCCTCTTTTGCTCCTGAAAGGAGCAGTGTTTTTCTTTCTTAGTCACATTAACTCTTTTTTTTTTTTAACTCAACAGGAAGGGGGACTTAGTCTATCACCTCGGGGGAAGCTGAGGACCAATTTTCCCTGAGAGCAGTGCTTTCCTGGGCAACGGATCTAAGATGAGATACCGAAGTAAGTTCTTTGTGTCGATTTCCCAGAATATCTGGTGATTGTCGGGGTCATCGAATTGACATCCTAAGATCCACTGAGATCATTTCCATCATGATGGCCACAATGCTGCTCTTTTAGGTAACGTTATTTGAAAAATGGCCATTTCTGAGCATTATTTCTATATTTTATTGTATAGGGCAAATGTTACGGGCCCACAGCATAGGGTGGGATATCATAAAAGACACTTGTTCAGAGCTTAATTATTATACACAAGACTCCAACGGAGTGATTTCAAAGCCTTTTCTGAATGACTGAATGTTCACTCTTCGGAGTCTGAAGCTGTCTTTTCTTTTGCTTTATACCGGTCTTCCATTCTTCTGTTTGCGGAAGATATAAAACCACATCTCAAACCCCATGTAGAAATACTATAAAAAGCCTCTATGATCAATAGAACATTTTCTATATTAACTGTCTTAACCAATTCTATTAAAAGAAAATTTAAAGAATATCCCCCCTTTTTTCTCCTTCCAAGTTTTAGGGGGTGTTCCAAATATGGAGCCCTTCTGTCAGATTCCCTGGGGTCCACGCGGAGGCTCTGTGATTGTGATATAAAAAGACAGAGGTTTCTCCTCCTTACCCCCCACATTGTTGTTTTAACCATTCTACAATGAAAAATATGTCGGAGAGCTTGGCACCCTATGGAAACAAAGGCCACCTACTTGATCGAAGACTGTTTCCTTTTCAAAAACGGCAGAAAAAGAAAGGAGGGCATCTTTACTGCTTCTTCACTCAGAATTTCAGGGTCCCCCCCCCCTTGGTGGCTTCCCTGCATCCTATAACATCCTCCTCCTTCTTTCTCTTCCCTGCAGCCTTCCCCATCCTGACCGTGGACTTCATTTCACTTGCAATAAGTTGAACTGACAATATAAGCGAGGAGGCCATGGTCAGGTTTTCAAAGCACAGTATAGCATGTGGATGGATGGGAAACAATGGCCAGAACACAGGACCTTGGGAGAAGCCCAGAGATAAAAGGACCTTATTTTCCTGGCAAGCCCCATGGGTGCTGGGCAACGACGAATGATACGACTGTTATCTTGACACCAGACCCTCCCTTGTTGAAACTGTTTATGAGAAACAAATATCATATGAAAAACAGATTGCCAGACACTAAGTAAATCACTGTACAGGGTAGTGAGTCAAGTATTGCCAGTTTTACCCACACTGTCATTGTTATGATGTAACACATTCCTTACGACTGATATTTTATCCAAATTTGGGCACAAAAGCCTCCCCTTGATCAGTTGGCTGAGAGTCTCTGCCCTATACTAGGTCACACCCGTACACGGGCACACACATCCAGATTTGGACTCATACCTAACCTGAATTAAGCACGAAGAAGGATCCAGGGAGGGCAGAATATTCAAAAGGTGTGCAGAGATTATACAAACTGTAAATTTCAGCCCTTGCCCAGGCAATAAACCCAGTAATCCTGCAAGCTCTGCTAGCAATGATTAATAAACAGTGGGTGTGCTAAACATATGGAAAAATCATCCCATCTGGACCATTTAAAACTAGGACATAGACTTTATCTTTGTTTATTTCATCCTTAGCTAAAAGGCTTATTATGAATTGCAATAATCCAAGAAGCCAACCATGGAAGACAGACAAACTCTTTAGATAAAACCAAAAAAGCAAGTTCTGTAACCGAGGACCAGATGTATTTTTGGGTTTAGCCCTTGTACATATTTAGCTGAGCTTTTCAAGTGGTGAAGATTTGCATGTTTGTTTTGCAATACTAATGAATATGTTTTTGATTTACATTTTAGAAAATGGAAACTTTTATCTTCTTGGGGCTTTGTAACTTAATGACTTCCAGAGGGTGGTTTGGTGTCCTCTTTTAACCCTTCACCAGGAGAAATATATCTCGTTTTGAGTCCTGGAGCTGTATCTGACTGAAGAAACCTCCCAATACAATGTGGGTCTGTGTTTTGTTGCTGGCAGTGTAAGGGTTGAGAGCTTTTGACTTTCAATCTAGTGAAAACATATGTAAATGGCAAATTATTTTTAAACTGGCTTTAATGTGAATCTTGGGGGTATAAAGAACGACTCCACAGAAGATCTTTATATTAGACAAATAAGAACAACTCTTTGGAATAAACATTGCTTTGGAAGGTAGGATCTTGAGTGTTGATTCAGTTTTCTCAGAGATAAAGTTTGTTTTAGGAGGATGAGGAGGAAATATCTTATGGATTTTTTTCTTTCTTACTTCTGGGCGATATCCCTGGGATCGGTTCTTTCTTCCTTTACATTTCTTTGAAGAGGTTATGTGGGAAAACACGGAAACACATTTTCCCCTCAAGACTTCCTTTGCCTGTGATTTGGGTTGGGCAAAGACCTTATCAGAAGTGGAAAAATTTACCCTTGGGGGTAACAAACTGCTTTAGAAAAAGAGATAACTGGAGCTTTGAACTCGCATTGTTTGACAAATTGGTCCAAAAGGATTGCTTTTCTTCCAAATTCTTCCAGTAGTTTTTTTTTTTTAATAGCATGTGATAGAACAGTATGCCTTTAAAAGTCTGTGTTAGCACCATGAAATCTCTTAAGTGCTTAACCTTCTGAGACAAATAAATGAAGGTGTGATATCACACAGAGCATGAAATGGGAGATGTTTTATATTAGTTCTACAGTGATTAGCAGCATTGCGTTCAATGACTGTATCCTGGGAAGGCCAATGTGGTTGTATGATAAGGGACCTGGTGGCCTTTTTCTTGTTTCACATAAGGAGGGCTTATAACTGGCAATCCTAAGCCTGATCCTTCCCAGGGGAAATCAGTTTATCCCTAGAGAATATTTTTCCCACCCAGAGTCTGTTAATAACTACTTTCAACTTTCCGGAACAGTTTTATAGTGTTATATTAAAACTGGATACACATTTGCAGTGAGCTCTTGGATAACAAGCATTTTGTAACACAATTTCCTCAACTCAAGAAAGATGGAAATACAGTATAAAAATTCTTCCAACACTTTCGCCTCTAGTCTATTGTAGAAGAAAAAATAGAAAGAAAACGCTATCCAGAAAGACTACCTGCATGTCTTCTAAAAATATGTATTTTTCTTACTCTGAATCGCAGCCTAGAAAGACACTTTTTAAAGTGTGATCTTAGTTTATTAGATCTTATTTCTTGACTTACCTTTCATCTTCCTCTATGATAAAGAAGTGGAAAACAAGCAAATAATGAATCCTATAAACACTATGCAGAAGGAATTCTGTTCTTATTATTTTATTATTGTACAAAACTTGCAAATAGGTCTTATATCTGAGGAGAATACAGAAAGGCCCATCAATCTGTACAGACAAGGTCGTAGGGAAAGGTGGATACAGAGCTAAAGTTTCAACTTAGAACTTTTTGTTTTGTTTTTTGAGGCAGGGTCTTGCTTGTAATTCAAACTGGCCTTGAGCTCACTATGCAGAGCAGGCTGGCCTTAAATGCCAGTCCATCCTCCTGCTTCAGCCTCCTGATGCTGGGATTACAGGTGTGTTCCACCTCTACTGACATATTTAGGACGTTTTTCTTCCCCAAATCACTTTATTTGTCTAACATCCTGCTGGGTCAATCCCTGTCTCTGAGTCATTAATCTCAAACATCTATTTTATTTTTCTTCTCTGGAGTCCCATCAAATGAGTATGTGTCAGTTTATCAGGTACCTTGAATAATGGAAGTGTGGTTGGGTGCAGAAGACCCACTGGTGGCAAGATTGCAGGAGTGGCTGGTGGGAGTAAGGACCTGGGCCTAGCTAAGGGAGAGCTGTGTCCACCGTGGCCAGTTGTTCCTTTGAGACTTTCATGGATATTACAGACCCTTCCCCCCAAAAATTCCATACACATAAACATTTACTTCACACCTCAGGAATTTGCAGGTGTGCCAAAGCTGCTGCGATGGGTGGGTTCTGTGTTGAATTCTGGCCTGAGGTCTTGTTATGCAGTGGTGGTCTCTGAGGAATTTTAGAAGAGCAGAATCTCAGGCCTCACTCTGACCTACTGAATTAGAACCTGCATTTTACAAACTCCTCAGGTGATTCCTAAGGGCACTGAAGTTTGAGAAACACGATGTAGGTAAGCAGTAGTCATGGAAGAAGAGAAGAGGCAGAAGACAAAGACCAGAACACAGGGAGGAGGACTGGGGAGAGAACAAGTCTTAGGTCTACCCGGATGTGGGGAGATGGCTGGAGGCTGGTCAGATCCTTACCTGTAGACATGCCTGTTCTCCACTCATGAAGCAGTAAATAATGACTACAAGCCTGGGTTGTCCGACTTTTCTTCCCAAGCATCTACACTTGCTGCATTTCAAGCAACTAAGGCAGTTTTCATGTAACAGTCATAAAGCAGTGACAGCTTGAAAGTAGGGAGAGTATGGGAAATGAGGAAATTATAGCTCTGACTGTTATTGAGTCACTAATTAAATTTGAGTCTGATCCCCTTAAATCAGTAACACTTATGGATGCATTTCAAATCATGGGAACAACTGGGTTGAATTATCTTCTTTTAATTAAGGATCCTAGATTGATGTCCATACACTCACAGAGATTCCACTTTTTACCTGGCAGCCAGTTTCAGGAAGTATCTAAGGTATCTTACACATGACAGCCATTCAGAACATTTAAAAACTGAAATGTGGGAGCTTCTTGGGTTTTCTTATAGGGAACAGCTGCAGCAAGTTTTCTTTTTTAGACTGGTGTCATCAGGACTCTATTAAATTTCAGTTCACCCAATCCCAAAGGAAGTCTGAATCATAAAATGGTGGCCAAAAAAGTCATAAAATGGTGGCCCTAAAATGGTGGTCAAAAGGCTAAGAGTCCTTTGGTATGAAGGACTCACCTGTGTCTAGTTGCCTTTTTTGGATGTGCTGCCTTGGTGAGTATGAATTAACTGGAGTAACCCCTAAGAATATCTTTGTGATTAAAAAGGCACACAAATTTTTCTATAGATGGGAATGATACTGAGTTCCTACTGTATGAGAGTGTGTTAGGTGGGAAACCCGTGAAATAGGGTCAACTATTGCTGGTGAAACCATTTCTAATTGCAGTGGATTTCTGGGGAATTTTCATTAGCAAGTAATTCATTTAAGACGTATTCACTGAGAAGTAGCTAGGCCACAAGCCTTGTGTTGGTGATGGACACAAGATCGTGACAAGGACATCCTGTTCCCCACCCAAAGGAGGTCACAGTCAATTTAGAGAAAGAGCCATGAGAGAAGAGGTGTAGAATGCCATAAGGGCCTCTCGGAAAGTGCCCTTACTCAACGTTACTGGGACAGTGAAGACTGGAAAAAGCACAGGAAGTGACGGAACTGACCTATATATAAGCTCGGATTTGAAAGGGCAAGAGGGTGGATGTGCACCTGTTGGAGGCAAAAGGAAGAACAGAGGCTCACAGATGAAAGAGAAGACGGTGAAGTCATGGGGCAGGTCATAAAGAAACACCAGTAGAATGCTTGCTTGGGAATCTGAAACAGAATCTTAGAGTTTGAAGAGGGCTTGGAGGTTGCCCTTTAGTCCAGGGCCTCCGATAGGTCTCAGTGGGTGACAGATTACTCATCACTTGTTGAACATCCTTGAGAAGGAAGGCTTCTCCAAGTAAGTCCATTGCTTTCTGTAACATCTCTCATCAAGTTCTGCCACACGTGGAACTGAATTCTGCCTCCCCTTTCTTACCACTGGTCTTTTTCTACCCTTTCTGGTCACTGGGACAATTTGAAGCTTTTCTTCTGTTTAATAGTCACCTGGTCAATGACTCCTTGTTTTGTGGGAATTTCATGCTACGGGAGACAAGGTGCAGTCAAACTTGGACAAGTCAGACCTGCACCAAATGCTTGGACTTTGTGCCTTAAAATCCTACAATATCCTTGAAATACAGTTTTGTATAAGCTCCCACTCAATCATAATATAGTGCAGAGGGGAGGGAGGCAATATATGGCTGAAAGAGCTCCCATTATTAAGATTATATTAAGGATTCAATTTTGTGCAAGCCTTCCTGTAAATTTCCCCTTTCCAGACACCAAGTCTCATACCATGCCACCGTTGTGCTAGCTGGAATCATCAGCACACCTGTACTTTTTTAATGATCATGGCTAAACCTAAGTGCCAGCTGGAGGGAAAGGTCACATTTCATGGTGGTGTAACTGGAGAACAGTGTTTCCTAGGAATAGAGGTAGCACAGCCATGTTGGAAAGCTTGAGAACATAGACCTGTTCGAAAGCCACTTACCTTCGGCAGTGAATAATTTTAAATACTTGGTTGGACCTCTATTTTATTGTAATCATTTCTTTATATTACCAGAGGATTAAGTTAGTGGTCAGAATTAGATAGGTCCAGAAACCAAGGGAGAATTTGGGCCCTAAGGTAATTGGATCTGGTGTGTCAAAAGGGTCTATAATATATGTCCACACCTCCCCAAAATAGTACTGAATGGATGGTTTTCTTCAGTAAGTGGTCCTGAATCATTGTATTAGTTAAAGACATATTTGCTACTCTGATAATAAAAAAGTAACTCATTTATGCAGCCAGTCTGCTCTCTGCAGTGGTCTGTTGTTAGAATGAAGACATGGATAAGTATTGTCATTCTGCCTTTTAGACTTTAAAAGAATGTCTTTTAAAAAGACACGTATGTGTACATTTGCAAAGCTTACATTGTAGAAATCAACTTTGTTTCAGAGGAGATGAAATGACATATAAATGATGAAAAATGCATAGCACTAGAGTTTAGAGAATTCTAGTTTCATTTGCAGAAACACAGTGAAAATATCCAAGATCTAATCTTAAAATAAAACTTGGCTCTGAGAGGCAAGTGTAATAAATTAACAGATTAAAGTTGTTTACACCTTTGGCATTTTTAATCTCATATTTCTGCTTTAAATAGCTTTTCTGGCAATTATGTACTAGATTTTTTCACCATATAATTCTAAAAGTTGCATGTTGGGCATACTTTTTAAAATATTTATCTAGATCTTTTCTTTCTCAGCGTTGGTCTCTGAATGGTCAATAGTGATAACAATTACTAAAATAGCATCATTTGTGTTTCATTTTCATCTGAATAAACACAATATTTGGTCAAACCATCTCCTGTCTCTTCTGAAAATACTCTGATAAGATATTATTTAATATTTTGAAGTGACAAATATTGAAGTCAATTCATCACATTTAAGAAAATCATTATGGGAACCTACGTGAGTTCTGCATGGAGCCTGTCCAGGACATCAAATAGATTCTACAAATCCTCAGGCACCTTAGTCTTGCAGGAAATTTAGGGCAGGTAATCCAATAGTATAACAGAAAGGCTTGAGTGTGGTCAAAAAGATCCCATGAATTAAAAAATGAAAGGTGAACATATACAAAGGTTTTTATCGTAAGACATCTTCAACAGAAACTTTACTACACAGGTTGTTCTTAATAGCCTCTTCTTCCTCTCATGCCTCTGGCCCAATTTCTTCTTAAAGAGCCCTGACTGTTTTCTGTTTCCAGTGGGCTGTGTTGCACATACTATGATGTCCACTCATTGAATCTACACCCAGCTGTATGTTTCCCTTTGTGAGCATGTATGTGTGTGTGTGTGTACAGGTGTGTTTTTATGTGTGTGTACATGTGCATGTGTGTGTGAGAGGCATGTGCATATACATATATATGCATATAGTGTGTATATGTGTGGATGCAGGCACACAGGGTGTGCCTATGTACAGAGGCGCTTGTCTGCGAGAGTGTGCACAAGACACCTGTACTTGTGTCTGTGTATCCCAGCTAACCAAAGCCTGAGACACTGCTCTCCTTGCCTTTCCTTCCAGTGATGGCTTTTGCCCTGCCCCTTGTACCTCTGAGTCTGCAGGTGCACTTGGGTGTCTTTCTGGTTCATATTCTTCTTTTTCAGACCATTGCTCCCCCCAAAAAGGTCCCCTGAAGATTTGACCCCTTGTCGCAGACAATCCCACTCACCGCCCTCCTGTTGGAGTCCTCTGTAGACCTTTGGGTCACTCCTGCTCACTTGTTGGTTGTAGCTCTGGCTCACTGTCGTCGTCTTTCTTAGGATCTCTCACGTGAACATCTAGATGCGCCTCCAACACCCTACAGGCTCACTTCCTCCCCCTCCTTCTCCTGCGACCTCGTCTCAGCACCATTCCGCTCGCTCTCATAGTTGTCCTCGAATAGAGTCTAAATTTTGTGCTGCCCGCCCATAATTCTTGGTTCAAGCATCCCTTCCTCTGGCCACCACTTCCTAATTCTTCTAGGAGCCTGGTGCTCTCACTCTTTGCACTTTTTGAGATGGACAACCCACTGATCCTCCCACCTTTCCCCTCTTCTTCCCTGCATATTTTTCCTCCTGCACCTCCTTGATCTGCCACCTTTCTTTCACCCTCCCTTCTACTCAATGCCTCCTTTCCCAACTCAAACACCATGGCCAGTCGCTGTAACCGGGACTCTGCATCTGCCCTCGATGCTCTGCCTCTCTCTGCATCCTTGCTTTTACTTGACAACACCCCTACCTTGTAAAGCCCAGTTCTTGGGCTGCTGTGTGTCAGTTCCTGGGTACTGCACGTGCAGAGGACATGCACACGGAAATGTAACAGGTTGCATTCTTGGCAAATTTATGACTGCAAACCTTATGTAAATACTGATCCTTCTCAGAAATCATGCTGCTCTTCCTTCCTTCATTTTACCCTGCTGCTCTAGATCATTATTTCAGACCTCTCTCTTTCTTTTCAAACTCCCAGTACCTCCGTGTCAGTGGAGACTTTGCCTTCCATTTTTATTAGAGAAACAGGAGCAATCAAAGGGTAACTGCCCATGGACCACCACCACCACACTCGCCTGCCTGCCCGCACCTGCGCTGTTTTGTTCTCGCTCCTGTCCTGTTACTGCACGTGGGACATCTGCTCTGTGTGTGTAGCAGTTCCACACCTTTCACACCATTCACACTGCACTACTTTTCTTTACTGTATCATTATTTCCTTCCTTCTCTGGATTATTCTTATCAGCATACAAATGTATGCTTATTTCTCTCCAAAAATTCTTCACCCCCAAACTCTTTTCGTTGAAGTTGTCAGTGACCCCACATTGTTAAACCCATTAATTGATGTGTAATGCATATGCCCGCCCGATCAGAAGCATGAGGATCAGTGATCACTTTGTTCTTGAATTTGCTTTTCCCCCTGACTTCCGATGCTCCACATTCCTGGTCTTTGCTCCATGGGTCTCTCCTCCTGTTTTCTTTGCACGTTCATCTTCATCTTTCCAGCATCCAGTGGATGCAGTCCTTCTCTTTTTGTCACCAACACCAGCTCCCTTTGTGATCTTACCCAGTTTCGTGGCTGTAAACACAGTCAGTGTGCTGTCAGCTCCTACATTTCTATCTCTAACCGTGACCACTCTGTGAACTCCAGACTTGTTTGTCCAGCTGCTTTTTGGGTGTCTCCCCTGGGACTTCTCAGGGGTGTCTCACACAGAGCATCTCCGAGAGGGGCCTGTGGATATCTACTTCCAAACCGCCTGCACTTTGGTTCTCTCATGTCTTGGTTGAAGCTGGTTCTATCTTTTCAATTTCTCAGGCAGAAAGACTGGGTGTCATCTTCAATCTCTTTATTTCATTTTTTTCACATCAAATCTATCAGAAAATATAATTGATTCTTTTATTCAAAATATGTTGGGAGTCCTAATGTTTTTTCTACTTCCACTTCTGTGACCCAAGGCGCGTCATTTTTTTGCATAGATGGTAGCAATGAAATTCGAACTCTCTGTTCTATTTTTGCCTTCCTTTATTCAAAAACACCATGGAGATCCACTTAAAACACTTTAGAGACTCCTTCAAATTTGGATATGATGTGTTATGCTTGTTTGCAAAAATTGCAAAGGCCCTGCCATCAGAGGTAGAAGAAAAACCAAGGTCCTTCTGTGTGACCCGGGAGGTCCTACCTGACCTGCCGACCCCTCTTTCCTGTTTCGCTCTCTGACTGCTACCCTTTCCCCTTCACCTTCTCCACTTCGGTATTCCTTTCCCAGACACCTTATGACTCCATCAGCTTCTTCCTTTAGGTCTTTGCTCAAATATTACCTCTCTGTGGCCTTTCTTTACCAAACTTGTTAAAAATCTAACCCCTTTGGTCTCTACCCCTCTTTTTCAGCCTCATTTCCTTCCATTTAGCTTGTTCCTTTTGCTCATTCTAGTATACTGTGCAGCCTTTTATTTTGTTTATTGACTTTCCCCTGGCTAGGACGCATCCTCCAGGAAGGCAGAGATTTGCCTCTGATGCAGTCACTGCTGTATCCCTAGAACAGTCCTACCTGGATAAATAAAACTCAGCAATATTCATTTTTTTTTAAATAAATGAATTTCGTGGGCACTTAGCTAAGATGAAGCCCCTGGGTCCTGGGAAGTTCTGATTACCTTGAAGATACCTCCTTGAGGCACTTGATTTTCAAAGCCTACCTTCTTCCTTGAATGTCTCTCCTTCTTTTTCCTTGAACACTATTCAAAGGAATCAGCTGAAACTGAATGACTGATTCCTTGAGTCAAGGGACAAAAGATGTGACACCTGTAAGGAGAGGGACAAAGGAGTTAAAGTGGCAGAGGAGGGACAGGAAAAAGAGAGAGCAGGTTGGGAGGAGATTTGCTGCCATGGAAACTGGCACATGCATGTAACTGGGCTCCTCTTCACAAGATCCCCCAAGCCATCTCTTCCACTCGGGCCACGCCCTCCTCCCTGGGTGTGTGTGACTGGGCATATGGCCACCAGCCTTTTCTTGCAGTTGTGAGATGAAGCTTCTTTGGAGTGGGGGAAAGGGATGGAGGGATGATCATTTTTATAAACACTCAGATTGTTGCATGAAAGGTGCTAAACATGCAAACTGTTAGATTTTATTTTTAAATTGTGCAAGCTATATATTTTCCCCATTAAATGTTCACTTGCCAGTTATCCTCTTTCTCCCTGAAAAATAATGAAACCATATTACATATTATTCAATTAAGACAAATTGGAAATGTACAAAAGAAATCATTCTCCTTCATGTATAGGAGCAAACCCTTCTAATCACTTAAAGGATACTCCTGGGCTTGCTGCCCTCGTATCTTCCTTGCTGATGTCGGTACCACTCAGCCACAGATAACTACCTGAATCAGTCACAAAAGAAAGGTGTTTTAGGGTACAAAGCCCCTATCTTGTTCCATCTGCCTTACTTAGCTCCATGAAGTTTTCCCAAAGTCAACATGTTTTCCCCTTTCTCTTATTCTAATTGAAAAATTTTTTTCATTGGCAGGTGAATCAGTCTCCCTTCCTAGTATTTATATTGCCTGTTTTCTGTTATATTACCTCTCTTCTGTTTCTCTTTCTCCATCTGAGCTACCTGTGATTTCCTGACGGTTTTTGCTCAGTCATTATCCGTGGCTTTATGATCGCGTTTCCAGACAAGAATGAAATTCTGAAGTTTACGAGCCTGGGCTTTTGTGTTCTGCCACTGACTATGGAGGCGATCTTGGGAAAGTTACTTAATCACCCTGCAACTCAGCTTCCTCTGCTGTACAGGCCATGTTTAAGGATTAAATAGGACGTGCTATACATGTGCTTTGGCCAAAGACTACTGCGTAGACATTACTTACTTGTCCCTTACTTGTGTCAAGGGACAATGTTTGCTCTGGGTAACTGTGCAGTGTATAGTAAGAGAGTGTTAGGAAGAACTTACTTTAGAATCTGGGCTTTGGATGGGTGATTTGGGGAAGGTTTACTCTATATTAGATTCTTTGGAGAACAGGGACAACCATATGATTGTCAATAAATCTTACAAGAAGGAGTAGAGGCTATAAAGACTTGGTAAATCAGCCATCATTCATTTTAAGGAGAAAGTGGCGCCTGGTATTTTTAGGGTGGCAGTGACCTCGCTCTTGTCTTTGCTTGGACAAAGCTATGCAGTGGTTGTGCTTTGCCTCATTTGTCATGGTCTCTGCACTGTACTCTGGGTATGTTCTGCATGATGATTTTTTTCCACCAGGAGAACAGCAAGCCTACTGTGAGTGTCAGATGAGCTTCTCAATGTTGGGAACAGCTTTTGTTTTTCTTTTTTAATACAAAGTTTTGGTCTAATATCTAGCCCATGAATAGCTAGGTATGGTGGCACATGCCTATAATCCCAGCACTTGGGAGGCTGAGTCAGGAGAATCACTATGAGTTTGAGGCCAGTTTGAACTACACAGAGAGACCCTGTCTCAAAAACAAAAAAATAACAAACAATACAATATCCAGCCCATAAAGACTCAATACATTGAGGCCTTTTTGTTCATTGTCAAAATTTAAATTACACACTCAGCCTTCTCAATTCTGGAATAAATAATTCTGATTACTTCAGCTGGGACTTTGGGGGCTGGAGAGAAATCAAGACAACTAATACTTCTTTCAATTTCATGCCAATATCATGTTGGACCCTTGGACTAGATGATCGTGTGTTTTATGGCTTGTATTTAGATGTACCCCCAAAGCCTCATATGGTCCTATGTGGGGCTTTTTCATAGGTGGCTGGATGTAGTGTACATGATGCGGGGATTGATTCATGGTGCAATATTAGAATCAAAGGCACCATGACTAGAAGTATGAAGGTTATCTGCCCTAAGGGGGTATCTTGGATAAAATATAACAAACAGAAAGAGCTGTAGTCCCTTGTTGCTTTGCTTTTTTTAGCCTGCCACGAACTGTTTTTCCCTTGCAATGGCTGTCTGCCATGCCACCCTGCCTTGGAGCCAGTTGATTATAGTCTGAAATCTCTACAAACTGAGAGCTAAGTAAATCTTTTCTCCTTTAATTTTAGGTGTTGGGAACTTTGTCTCTGCAATGAAAGGAAAAGTAACTATGTCAGAATTTGGTACCAAGAGTGAGGTTGTTGCTGTGACTCTTCTGAACTTGTGGTTTAGGAGCCTTTGGAGCTGGCTTGTGGGAAGGTGAAGAGTTAGGAAATGTTAGAGATGCTGGATGAAAAAGTACAGCTGAAGTTGTACCTGATATGAGATTCTGGTCACAACTCAGAAGACCAGAATATTCATAGGAATTCTGCTGCTAAAGACTGGGCTCAAGAGGTTTTTGCTGGGAAGAAGGATTGTATTGGCTGTTGGAATTCAGACAATATGTATGATGCCTTGGCAGCAAGTTTGTCTGAATTTTGGGCATTTCCACAGACTTTGCTTGAGACAGATTAAGAGCGAAAGAAATTTTAAGGCAGTCTGATGTTGAGGCATTGACTTGTTGGGGGCTTTTAGCCAGACCTAAGTTGAAAAACAAGAGCAAAGAGCCCAGCAGAATTATTTAAAATGTTGTGTTTGGCCAGAAAGGAAGCACTAGTAAATCTGTAGACTACAAAGATAGAGCTGAGGAAATCTTGGTAGCTGAGAAGGAAGAGGAAAATAGAAATGATGGCCTGAGGATATCACAGGAAGCATCAGAACTCTACCCTTTGTAGCGTGAGAATTGAAAAAGTGAGTGACTTTGCTTTGAGCTCTAGAGTGCTGTGTTCCAGAATGGTGGTAGCCTAGGCAAGTTATTCCTTGGGATATTTTTGATAGGTGCTGGGTCCCTACAGTCAAGACAGAAGGAAACCTGGCTACTGCTCCAGCTGGCAGCAGTCCTTGACATCATCCACATGTTGCTAGTTTTTGGCGCATGCAGAATGCATGAGTAGGGGCTGGGGATATAGCTCAGTGGAATAAGCGCTTGCTTAGCAAGCGCAGGGTCCTGAGTTCGATCCCCAGTACCGCAAAAAACAAAAAAACAAACAGAATGCATGAGTTGTGGGGTCAGGAAGGCTTCAGAAGAAGAAGGAGGTCTGGGAAGCCACGCAGTATGCCACTGAAAGTGCAGTGTGTGAAGCTGTGAGTGTGAAGTTAAAGGTGCAGTGGAGACCCCAGAAGCCTGGAGAATCTGGGATCCTTAAAGGAAAGCTTCAAAGAGTGAGCAAAGCCAAGCAAAGAAATCTGCAGGAGAGCTACAACCGAAAGTGCCATGGGGGTGGTGCCACCTAAGCCATCTGGAGTTCATAACTTGCCACAGGTTTCTGGGGTTGCTAGAAATGAAACCGTGAGGTTTAATGTTTTCCCTGATGGGCTTTGGTATCATTTTATTCCTATTTCTTGTTATCCTTCTGTTTGTAGCTTTCAGAATAGTAATGTCTATCTTGTACCATTGTATGTTGGATGCGTTTAACTTTCTTCTCATTTGTACGGGGGCTTTCAGCTAAGAGTTTGCCTTAAATCTCAGAGGAGACTTGGGACTTGGACTTTTCAGCAATGCTGAAACTGTTAGGACTTTAGCAACTTTTAGAGGTGGACTAAATGTCTTTTGCACAAAGGGAATACGCATGAGTCTTTGGATGGGGGTCAGGGGCAGAATGTTATGGCTTGTGTCTAGATGTCCCCCCCAAAGCCTCATGTGGTCATAGATAGAGATTTGCAGAAGTGGCTGGAATTAGAGAATATGATGCTGGAATTCATTCATGGTGCAATGCTAGTATCAAGGTCACTAGGACTAAGGGTTTGAGTGCTGGGTAAGATATAAGGGCAGAAAGAGCTGAGGTTCACTTGTTGCTTTGTTATCTTCTGCCTGCTGTAAACTGTTTTACTCCCGTGATGCCTGTGTGTTGTGTCACCCTGCCCTGGAGCCAGCCCCCTGCTTTGGAGCTGGCCAACTATGGACTGAAACCTCTACAATCTGTGAGCAGTGAGAAAAAGGAAGCATGACAAGGAATCATCTTTACCATGGTCTGATAAAAGAGGTATTATTATTTTTTGCATCTCACTACTGAGGACACTGATTTTCAGAGAGTTTAAAGGACTCTTCCAAGGTCATCCAGAGGAGAGCATATGAGAGTAGAGTGGATCTTTTCCAGAAGTCTCTTTAGGGTCCAAACTTTTAACCATTCCTCGACGTGGCTTTTTTATTTCCTGAGTCATTGTGAAAATCCTGACCCAGGGCTCTCTCTAGCATCAGTTATGTTTCTTATCCCCCATATGAATTACAATTAACGTTGTATTCCCTGAATTTATTTCACAACAATCCCTTTATAGTATCCATTAGCTGATAGCAGCAAAGCATGCAGCTTCAATTCAGCACAGCCTGATTGTGCCTTCAGCGTTAATTGAAAGACAAATCTGGTATAGTTTTAAATTGGAACAATTTTAATCTTCTCTTTGGACTAGAGGAGAATGGTGATGCTAGACTGTGAATTCAAAACACATCACGGTCCCCATGCTCCTTTTAAAAAAATGAGTTTACACTGTTCAAGCATAATAGTTTTTGGAGATTTAGCAGAATGGTAACATAAAACAATATGTACCAGCCTGAAATTGGCGTTTACTCGGCCTTATTACAATGTTGCTGTATCAACATTCAGTTGATGAGAATTCAAGTTTCTGGCATCCACAGTCACATGCATTGTATCTGCCTTTTACAGTTCTCTGTGAAAATAGAGATCTCTGTTAGCACACAGAATTGGAAGGAGAGGATTAAAATATTTTGTGCATATACTCTATGCCAGAAACAGCCTTAAACACATTTATGTTATTTCACTTACCTTCATAAAAACTTGGAAAAGAGACGAATGAATTGCCTATTGCTCAGTCTGCTGTGATTCCACATTAGGTTAATGCATTACTAACTTTCTAATAGTGCCCTTTGCTTTTATTTTTATCCTCATCATAAGTCTAAAGCTAAAATTACCTTTTAACATTGTAAATAAATCCCACTACTTGACCCCTTGTTACTATTCACTTAGTTTTTAGGACAAAGGTGATTTTCTCAGGGGAACCTGCTCTGATCATACCATTTCACACCAATCATTCCCCAGTACACTGCCTTGATTTTATTCCTAGCACCTCTCCCCATCTGAAATTATGTTGCTCATTCCCTGCTTCATTTAATATTGACCGTCTTTCCATCTCTGAAAGTGAATTCAACCATTTCAAGATCTTGCTTGTCTTGCTTACCACTCTATCCCCAAAACCTAGTTCAGTGTTGAACACATGAAGGAATGAGTGAATGAATGTGCATTTTCACAGGTGAGACAACTAAGCAACCACAATGGTAATAACAGTAACTACAAACAACATTTACTGAATGACTTCAACATGCCAGGCACTAAGCAAAGACCTTTGGAAACATTACTTTGCTTCTTTATTTCATCATCAAAGCAATCTACTGAGCTGGGTACAGTCTTGTTCATGGAGAACATATAAAGCTGTGGATGTATAAATCTACAACCAGACAAGCTTATTCAGGACGGGGTGCGTCTCATAAGGTTTGAGTTTTATAGTTCTTTTCCTTACACAGTACTTCAGAGCAGGGCTGAGTCAGGAACTCATTTAATGCAGCAAATTGCCTTTCCCAATGGAAAAAGTGGCCCAACTCCTCCTTTGAGATGATAGAAAGGCTGAAGCACACAGCAACCTGAGCAGCGAGTAGGCCAGGGCCCAGCGTTTGAATCCTGAGCTGCTTCTGTGCTGATGTCCACAAGTGGGAGAAAGATCACGGTGGAGCAAGGCCCTGCCATGGGCATGGGCAATTAAGGCCAATGGGAACCCGTCCATTGCTGTGTTCAGGGGCCACATTGTCCTGACTGTATGTTCTCATGGGCCACAGTGTGATGTTTTGATACATGTGTACATTGCATAATGATCACCTGAGAGCACTCAGCACATCTATCACTTAACACATACACCATTTTTGTGTGGAAAACCATTCAAAATTCTGTCTTTTAGTTATTTTGAATTACATAATATTATTAACAATGGTCTCACGATATAACACTGGAACTTATTCCCCCTACCTGTTTGTAATTCTGTACCCATCAACAATGTACATATCTATCTTCTCTCTTACCCTACACAGCCTCTGGAAGACACTATTCTACTCTTCACACCTATGACTTCAGATTTTTAAGATTCTTCAAATAAGCAAGGTAATGCAATATTTGCCCTTTGGTGCTAAGTTCATTTCACTTAACACAGTGTCCTCTAGGTTCAGCTGTACTGGTGCAAATGACAGGCTGAATAGTACTGCATTGTGTACACATGGCCTGCATTTTCTTTATTCATTTATGTTGTGTTGAACACTTAGGTTGAGTCCATATCCTTGCTCCCATGACTAGTGCTGCAAAGAGCGTGGGAGATCAGATTCTCTGGAACACACAGGCTTCATTTTCTTTGCATTTATAACCAGTTGGGAGATTATTGGATCATATGGTTGCAAAGCAATGCGTTTAGACTTGCATAACAGGACTGTTTCAAGGTTCCCCAAAACAACAGCACTGTTGAGCTGTTGGATCCCAGGGCAGCCTGGTATACTCAATGTGTTGGTTTCTGACAGATCTTTAGGTAGCCCGAACTTCATTTTCAACCTCAGGATCTA
The DNA here is from genome assembly GCA_004027595.1 of Dinomys branickii. NCBI lineage: Eukaryota > Metazoa > Chordata > Mammalia > Rodentia > Dinomyidae > Dinomys > Dinomys branickii. The sequence continues at coordinate 55,825 of PVLD010004644.1, forward strand.
AACCCATTGCACCCATTGGACACAGCCAGATCTGCACCCAAACTATCTGAGAACTCTGAGTTTCTCTTTGGCTGGCTTCTGGGCCATTCTGCAGATCCTCTGATGATGCAGATCTGCTAAGTGAAGGAAATTTGACTCCTGGGCTGCACAGAAGCACAGGAGAAAGAATAGAGTGCTGTGAAATGGAAAAGGTAGACAGCAAAAGAACAGGTAAAAACTGACTATTTCCATAAAGAAAGGTGAAGCTTTCAATGTGCCCTCTAAAATGGGCCATGTGGTGCTCCACTTAAGAAAAAGGGATGAGCGGCACTGTAGGACTCAGGAATGGTAAAGGTGGCTTAAGTAGTGCACTCACCAAGAGCATGGAAGAAGCCAAAGCACATGTGTGACAGCAGGAATCTTGCTTCTATTCTGGGCTTGTCCAGGAATGCAATGATTGGCTCAGCAATCAGCTTGAGAGACCGTACAGTGCCTTGTTATGTCATTAAAATAGTTGAAATAACCACATCATACTAAATCTAGTCCAACTATTTTAGTCACTTTGACATGATCTACAACACAGAAAAGTAAAACTTCTCTCCAGAATGACTATGACTTTTACAGTGGCAGAGACAATTTGCACATCATCTCAATTGCTATAATATCCCTACAGGGTCAGTGGTTTTTTTTTTTTTATTACCAATGAAAGAAGAAGATAATGAGACTTAGCTAAGGTTAGATGATCAATTATGGGCAGACAAAGGGTTAAATGTAGGTTTGTCCAACTACAGGGCTTCTATTCTAGCCCTGGACTTCAAAATATTTCCTTTCAAACCATTTTCCATGGTCAAACATTTTTTCCCATTCAGTACCTTTTCATGCTTTACATTGCTCAGTAAGGATTGATTATATCTTACTAGGGACTATCTTATTTATTCCAGTATGTTTCAACATAGACATTCTATACACAGATAATTCTTTGTCAGTTGGAGGTGTGTCCTTGTCTCTTGTAGGATTTTCATAGTGTCCTTGGACTCTTTACAAGATACAGGGTATCATGATGCCCCATTTGTGGAAATAAAAGTTGCCTTTTGACATTGATGAATTTTCTCTTGGGGCAGGATCTTCTCAAGTTGAGAAGCACTGGTTTCAGCAGCAAAGGTTTTTGGAGGTTAAAATCTCTGTCTCAAGAAAATCCTGTGGGCATCTGTGTCACTGCAATCCTTTGGTGAACACTAGCATATCCCTGTATATAAAGACCACTAGGTTCATTCAGTAAATACTGAAAAATCTATTCTGATTGGAAGTTTTCCAGTGCATTATTAAACAGCTATGGTTCCCGGTGTCAGTTACTAAACTTGGTAAGTCTCTGCTTCCTCATCTGAAAGCTAGAAATGATAACTTCTAGCTCACTGCTTTGAAAGTTGAGTGGGGTAATGTATGACAAGTGCTAAGCATAATACATGGATCCTGGTAGACACTCAGGTAATAAAGCTTTAAAAATTTAATAAATTAATATTCAGTTTCTAGCTCAGTGCCTGGCATAGAATAAGCATCTAAAATGTTTAACAAATGAATGAATGGAACATGTAGTTTGAAGGTAAGCTTTCCCATGCCAGGGCAAAACACTTAATACCCATAAGTTAAGCAAGGGAGGTTTATTTGGTTCATGATTTCAGGGGGTTCAGTCTACGGTTGGTGGGATATAATGGCAGAAGTTTGTGGAGCAGAGATGCATAGTTCATGGAGACCAGGAAGCAAAGCAAGGAAATTGCTGGAGAGGAAGCGGTTAGGGACCAGCTATCTAAGCTATGTCTTAATCTAGTCACATTGACAATGGTGGTGATGGCCACAATGAATTACACTGCCTATGTGAGTTTTCCTATACAGTGTTACAGATTGAGCACAGCAAGATAGGCAAACACTCTGTCTCTGAGCTATATCCCAAATCCTACCTGTAGGATTTTTTTTTTATTTTAAAGAGAAAAGAACAAAAACAAATTAGCAGACAATAAAGACATAAACAAAACAATGCAAAAATAGTAAAAATGATACAGCATTTCAAAGCGATAGGAAATTAACAATGGTTGTATTACACATTGTTATCCTCCAGTTGGTTACTCAGATAACCAGATATAAGCATGTAAGATTGATCAAACAATTAAACATTAACTGTCCCTTTCAATAAACCAATAGAATTACTAGAACAATTATGGTAGTGTATATATATATATATATATATATATATATATATATATATATAATTTTTCCTTCTTTCTTTTCTCCTTTCCTTCATCCCAGTTATTCTTTCCTGTTGAGCAGTTTCTTTCCCTTTCACAATGTCTATTGTATTTTTCAGATATTATTTACTCTTTCAGATACTTATTCTAGAGAGACTGTATAATGTCTACACATGTGAGTCTGATTTATTTCACTTATGAGTATAGACTCTAGTAGCATCCATTTACCTATGAAAGCCTCAAATTTAACTTTCTTTATAGTTGAGTAATACTCCATTGTATAAAAGTACCACCTTTTTAATCCATTCCTCAGTTGATAGGTATTTTGATTGTTTCTATGATTTCCTGTAGGATTTTTAAAACATAAGGAGCCATGAAAATATAATCATTTCTCTGTATACATATAGGATTTGTTCCCGATCTTTCTGTAGACACCAAAGTTTCAGGATGCTCAAGTCCCTTAAATAAAATAACATACTAAATGCATACAACCTATGTACATCCTCTCTCTACCCTGTTAAATTATCTTTAAGTCACTAAAATATATAAGGCAATGTAAATACCATGTAAACAGCTGTTAGGTATCTTGTTTAGGGAACAATTACAAAGAAAAAAGACTGTACATGGTGAGTATAGACAAAATTTTACAAAACATTATTTGATCTGTGGCTGATTGAATCCATGGTTGAATCTTTGGATACACTGCAGCAAATGTATATTGCCTTCCACCAATAGTCATGTTCATTTATTCAAAAACTTAGTATCACAGTGATACTTTTCCTCTGAATCATTGCCTGTGTTGGCTTCTATGATCCAATAATGAGTTTTAAGTATGACAGCAAATGTGTCATTTACTGGAACTCATGAATGAACACACACACACACACACACACACACACACACACACACACACACCAATTAGCTGCCTCCATCTACAAGGCTGTCTGGGATGCTCATTAGGATTTGATCTCAGGAGTGCTCTTAGCAATCAGGGGAATGAGATACTGGTACCAAAGACAGAGAGATCTTCTTGAAATGGAAACAAAATGTTGAGAGGACAGCTGAAAACTTTTCCCTCTCTATAGTTGGTTTATTTTCTCCACAAATACACATTTGAACCAGTTTTAACAACATGCTAGCATAGGCTGGCTGAGCTGAGTCCACCAGTATTGGTTGGGAAGACATAGCTTACAGTGTGCTCATTCTGGGTGCAATCCTTATAGTGGGTTTCAGAGAACCTGCTTTCTCAGTCATCTTGAATACTTTGGTCCTGTATTAAAATTGCAACTCTGGTGCTGACAGAAGTTGGATGGAGTTCATTTCTGCCCTAGCTATGCTATGTGTGCTTATCCTGTTTTTCAAGTGTGACGGAAAAATAGCCACTAGCATTGTCGGTCAGGTGTTGGGCACAGGATTGCAAATGCACTAGCATGGAGACATGCTAGCTATAAAGTCTTGGTCTCCAAACATTTTTAAAAACACAACAGGACTTTTTAAAAATAACAAATTCTTACATAAGATATAATTTATAAAATTAATGAACCTGGAGGTGCAGGGCAGTAGGTTGTGAGGTCAGAAGCTTTGGGCTCTCCCTCTAGGCCTGACTGTCATTGAGTTATACGAGGCAGCTTCATAGAACCTCAGGACAATATGGAACAAGGTTTGAAAACCAAAGACCTATAGCAATTCTTCATCCTTCCAGATACAAATATCAACTGTCATTGAGCAGTTTTGTGTCTCCTGTGTCATTCTTTTTTCCTAGGTGTTTTCATGGCTGATGACCAGTGATATCTCAACCGACAAACTTGATTCTTTCCATGATTCTGTGTGGAAACCAAGTTGAATGAGAACTGAATCAAATTCATTGGTTGGGATGTGATGTTGACCTTATGGGGAAATTTGACTGGGTTCTCAACCAGCTCTATTTGGGACCAGAAATTTGGGAGAATTGAGTTCATGAACCAAGGTACCACTTTACAGACAATGGTAATGTGTTGGTTGTCTCAGCCCCTGATGGGTTTGCTATATTTTTAAGCTAATGAAAAATATTCATCTCACAGTTATACCTGTGTCCCTATAAATATTATTCTTCAAAAATCTTCAACTGAGTCACATTTGTTGCAAGATATTTCAGTAATTAGCTTTGAAACATTTTTCTAAGAAATTAAATTAAGATAAAACACTTTCTTGTTGCTGGCTACCTGCCACATGAGATCCTGATGTCACTGTCCTTTTAACAAAGTAAGAAGGAACAGTTATCTTTACTTCTTTATTTGGTAGTGACTTGACCACTTATGTCATCAAGATGGATGTCTCCCACTCGTTAATGTCTGCACTATACTAGTGTATTACATGTATACACTGTGTACCAGATCTACTTCTGATCACGTCTCAGCCTTTTGGCTAAGATCAAGGGCAGATCTACTTCTCATTTGGGCTTGTGCTGCATTCCAGGATTACTCTCACCTAATGCCTATAACAGGCATATGGGGTGAGCATTTACACTGTTTCCATCTTTGTCTAACACAGAGGAGAGTTACTGCTGAGGGTTGAGCACTGAGTGTCCCCCGAAGTTCCTGTATCACAGGCTTCTCCAGGGTGAATGATGGAGAGAGGGTAAAATTGTTAAGAGGTGGGGCCTACTCAGAGAGCCTCAGGTCATGGAGAGTGTGTCTTGGAGGAATAGTGCGACTCTCATCTCTTTTTTCTCTTTTGCTTCCTGGTCCTGACATGAGCAGTGTTTGGTGCACCTCATCCCGGATTGGAACTTGTACACTTTGAGCCAAAGTCAACCTTTTTAGAAGTTAATTACTCAGGTGTTTTGTTACAGTAACAGGAGACTTTCATCACAGTTGAGTAACATGCTGGTAATCAGGGGTGCTGGACTGTGACCACAGGAGGGTTGGCTTCTGAGCCTTATGCTCCCCCATTCTGGGGCCTTTACAATGGCCAAGAATGGTCTGAACCACATCCATGGCTTTCAGTTCCTAGATGTATCCTAAATCACCAGATGAAGAAGAGTCGACTCATAAATAATGGGACAATTGATTCAGAATAGCTCATCGTGTCTCAGAATGTGTTTCCTAGAAATGAAATGATGACTTTCCCTAAAGTGTTCCCCAAGAGCAAATACCAAAGACACAACTGGATGCAACTAAGACATAAAAAATGATCAGAAAGTTTCCTTTTCAGGAAGACTCTCCCTGGCTGTGCTACTAAAGCTTTGAACATCGCCCTTCCAACCTGTAACATCCTCCATCTCTCTCCCTTCATTGTATTTTCTTCATAGCACTTACTGCTTGCTAAAATACTACATGTTTTACTTTTGGAATCTTTTTTATTCAGTGAGTGGTTTTGATCACTGCTGTATCTCTGACACCTAAAAGAGTGCCAGGTCCGTGATTGTTTCTTGATAAACATTTGTTGAAAGGATGAGTGAGTAAATCTAGACAATTCCGTTCAAGACTCAGGCATAGTATATATTTAATTTTAGCCTGAACTCTATCCCCCTGTGGACGGACAATCAGAGTGTGGCAAGATGCGGTAATATAGATGGTAAAGACACTGAACAGAGACCCAGGGCCAGCTTCTTGTTCAGCCCCTGCCCCTTCTCTGTGTGACAAGGCCGGGCCACCAAACTCCCTGGCCCCAGTTTGCACAATTGTGAGGTGAGAATGATTCAGACCTGATTGTTATGGGAATGGAGTTATTAAAAACCCTGGCCGAAAGCGAGCGCCTAATGAATGTAAGCTGGACGTGAAGCAATACTCTTCTAAGAGTATTAAAAGCTTCTCTCTTTTAGAAAACCTTGATTTTAGTGAAGGATAAAAGCTAAAGGCAGTGTGACATTTTTATTCTCCTGAGGGGGCCCTAAAACATTTTAGCAATTTCCCCTCTGGCACATGCCAGAATAGAAACCGGCTGCTTGGCACCGCTGCCTGTCCCTTTCACTCAGGCCCACATCAGCGAGCCGAGCCCTGGGGAATCCAGGCCGGTTTCACGGATGCCTGAGGCCTGCAGGTGCCTTGGGAGTCATCACACAACTTGCAGAGGCTGGAAGGACAGACAGCTGGATGCCAGGGGGACGGAGGTTGAGCTAGCAGAGAGCGGGTTAGGAAACCCTTTCTTCAACAAGTGCAGGTTAATGCCGCATTTAACAGATTTTTATGCTTCCTGTGTGTGTGACACTCATACTGAAAATGGAGAGCCGATAAAATCAGTCAGGATGCCGATGATGTTCAAGATATGCAACATAATGGTTCATAATGAGCTGTGTTTTCAAATGAATTTTCACGGTCGTTTCTTCGGGCAGTGCCAGAGATGTGTTCCGAGTTATTGGTGATAATTAAGGAGGCCTCTTCTTGGTGGGAGATTTGGTGAAGCAAAACCTGACTCTGGTAAGGAGGGGGACCAGGATGGAGGAGAAGCAGAGAAGTGGGTTCATTTGCGGAGGGGAACATTTTCATGAGCCTTTCTAGTTGTGACAAGAAGAACGAAGGGAACCCATCCACCATGCTAGGGCGGGATAAATTGAATCAAGTACCCTCGCTTGGCATCTTGGGAAATAAGTGGCTTTCAAGGGTTGTCTCTCCAGATTGTGTGTTAACATTCCTTTGAGGTGTTAACACTCCAAGAATAAGAGTGACAGTGGCGGGAGCGACACAGATAAGAACTGCGTGAAGAGGAGTCCTCTTGGAAAGGGAGTGCCTGCGAAGGCATAAACACACAGCGAACAGCACATCTCTAAGACAGCTGCTATACAAAATAAAGCCAGAGACTGACCTGAACCAAGATGGGTCTTCCTAGACTGTTTTGCCTTATAGTTATTCTTTTCCAAATGTTCTGAAAAAAAAAAAAATAACTGAACCAGAAAGACAAAGCCCTGCGTAGTATTTGAAACGGTGTGGAGCTCGCTCCGGTCCTCCAGAGAGAGGCTGCTGGTAAAAGTCCGGAGAGAGCACGAGCGCAGGAGACAACAACATTTTTATACTCTTTGAGCCCCACTGCTGCTTTTGTTTCTTTGAAAAATACAGAGATCGTTTCTCTCTCTCCTTTTTTTTAACTTTTATTAGTACGCGGAGTACAAAATGATCCCGTGCATGTAGGGGATAGGTGCATGTATGTAACCCTTTCAACTCCCTTCTCCACCCCCACTGCCAGCCACCCCCTCTCTACTGTCCCGGTGTCAGATTCATTTATGTATAAGACCTTGCACACTTAATTATCATACGTACAGAGTGAAAACCAGACGAATAAGCCAAAGAAGATACAAAACATGTAAGACAATTGTACTAAGGTAGAGTACACTTTTAGGTACATTGTCTGGGCTGGATTATAGGACCTTTGCTTCTTTCTCTTTTTTTCCTATTATTTGTCTTTTATTTTGTACTTTATGTATTGAGTTTTTCATATAAGAAGAAATCATGCGATATTTACGTTTATACTTTTGAGTTGCTTCAATTACCATTATGATCCAAGATGCATCTATTTTCTACAAATGACTTGTGTTTAACCATTTTTATGGCAGAGTAGTACTTTATTGTGTACAAATACCACATTTAAAAATTCTGTTCATCTGTTGATGGGCTTATAGGCTGTTTCCAAGATTTAGCTATTACGAATTATGCTTCTACCAAAATGGGTATGAATGCATCACTGTGCTATGATGCCTAACTCTTTTGGAAAGATACCTAAGAAGGAATAGCTGGCTCAGATGGAATTTGCACTTTTAATTTTTTGAGGGATCTCCAGAGTGATTTTATCAGTTTACAGTCCCACCAGCAATGGAGAACAATTCCTTTCTCCCCTGAGCCTAGCCAGCATTGTTTGGGTTTATTTCCTGGTGGCAGCTGGCATGGTTTGTGTCTGGATGTCCCTCCAAAGCCTCATACAGTCATGGTGTGGGCTCCTAGAGTTTTTGATTGATTCGTGGTCCAGTGCTGGGATTATAGAGGAGGAGCAGCTGAGAGGAAGCGCATGCACAATGTGAGGGAGCCTAAGGGGCTTCCTCTCAGCTGCTCCTCCTTTTTGCTCTTGTTCCCTTTGCTGTTTTCTGCCACCACCAACTGTTGCCCTCTGCCCTGTGCCACTCTGCCTTGGAGCCAGCCAAGTGTGGACTGAAACGTCCACAAACTGTGAGCTAAACAAACATATCTTCCCCTAACTGTGGGAGTCAGGTATTTTGTCCCAGTCACGAGAGAAAAGTAACTAAGACAGTAGCCATTCTTTCTGGAGTGACATAGAATTTCATCCTTTTTTTGAAAAAAGCTTTTAGTATATGTTTGTGATACACAATAAACACCTGTTTTGGTGGGGATCAGAGCATATGCATACCGCATCTTGATATATTTTACTTTCTCTTTTCCTTCCCTTACTCCTATTATCCAAATGGAACCTGGGTCAGACAGGGTAGGAGAGAGACCTGAGCTACTGAAGCTGTGGGAGCCTGAGCAGGACTGATCTGATTGCATCCGGGAGGAAAAGGATCAGGATGAAGGGTGCTCAGCTATCACACACACAGCTCCACATGCAGTACCGGTACTATTTCTTCTGCATGCACTGGCTTATGTCCTGTGGAAGGGGTGTGCGTGGGTGGCAACCAAGTTTGCTTCAGTTAGGATGTGTTTTGTTCCCCAACGATTACTGTGCAAGGAGCCTGGTCCCTGGTGTGGCACTGTTCAAGTGGTGGAACCTTTGAGATATGGGCCTCGTGCAGGGTGATGAGGCTGTGTGGTGTCACCCTCAGAGAGGATTAGTGCTGATCTCTCTGGGTGAGTTAGTTCTGCGACAGTGAGCTGTTCTCAAAAGAGGCAGCCTGGGCCCTGGGTCCCTCTGACTTCCTGTCTTGACTTCTTGAGCACTCCTGTCACGGTGCTGGTATGACAGAGCTGCAGGCCTTCCCCAGACCTGGCTGGATGCTGGGGCTGTGCTCTTGAATCCCCAGAACTTTGAGCTAAATAAATTTTTAAAAAATACATTTCTCAGTCTCAAGTATTTTGTTATTGCAACCTAAATGGACTAATGTAGAGTTGTAATTTTTTTACATTGGAAGACGAAAACTTGCACGCATGGGGACACCATTCCAGAGCAGTAATGTAGGAAAGGGAACAGGGGAAGAAGTAATACTGACCAAGTGAATAACATGCTATGGACCAGGCACCAACATGACGAAGGCGGCATGCATTTTTCGGGTTCTTGTTAGCAATTTGTCACCCACCCGAGCAGACAGCCAGTGGCGGCTCAGAGGAGAGCATGCCCTCTGCGAGAGACTTCTGGTTCCCATCATGCTTCTGGGCCTGTGACTCGGCCTGTGGCTTTCAGACAATGAGACCAATCAACACGGGAGGCTCCACCCTCCTCAGGCCAGAAGCCTTCACTCAGATTGGTGGGTGCAGACCAGACCTCATTCACTACCTCAATAAAACCAAATGTTTACTTCTTCTTTTTAAAAAAAGTAAGTAGTAGCATACTTTATTTTATTAGTATATGTTTGCACTTCACAATCGTTATTCTCTGACATGAAAACATTTCATAAGTACCTTTAAAATAGGTATGAATGAAAATATTGTTTAGGCATATGTAAATATGAGCTAACACAAAAACCAAGCGGTGCTGAATCTTCATAGGTGTCTCTTCTCATGAGAGAGAAAGGGGACAAAACACTTAGGTGTAAATCAGCGCCAACAATTTAGTCTGTAGCTGAAAGCTGACGCCAGAGAAATTCATTGCACTGTTAGAGTAAACCAGCATTAAAATAAAATGAGTTAAGATGCAATAGAGTTTATGTCTGGAAGTAGGATGATGGCATATTATGAGTTAGGGATTTGGATTAATCCATTTCCTCACACCTGAGTTTTGTAAAAATAAATGAGGGACAAACACATGAACGAATGCAAGAACAACCAATGAATAATAAATGAAGAAGGAGTGAAGAGCGTATCCCTTTCAGCAGAGTGGTTTTTTATTCTAGTGACAGATCTCATGACCAGGATCTCTGATGACCCAGGTAATTTATTTAGAGCAAGTAGAATCTAATTTGCGGCGTTGCTGAGATGTGTAAGCATATTGTGATTAAGCAATAGAACAGTCTCAACAATTCTGTGAAGGATTTGAAAGACGGTCCAATTCCTGGCTCACCTCTCAGGGTCTCAGAACCGTCACTGCTAATAGTGGTTAGTGGTGACAGTCAGGGGCGGCACCTGAAAACGTGGATGGCAGCTACATTTACACTTTAAAAAAATAGTATTAGTTTCTTGATACAACAGATATTTGTCTGGCTCTTACAAGGAGATAGACATTGTCTTATAAAGCTGAGAATATCCCAGGTGTCACCTTTAGCAGTTTACAGTCTTGCGGTGGTGATACACATATAAGTAGTTCGTTCCTGCTTGGGAGGCAAGCAGGTGATAAGTCAGGTGAAGGCACCTGATTTCAGTCTGGAGAAAGGAGGTACTACAGGAATTAGGGACGTTTCCCAGCAGAACATGGGATGATATGGGGGATGAACACATTTTCTAGGTTTTTTTCCCGAGCTAGTCTTATTGTCATGATTTACGTTAACTGACACCAACTCCTGAAAATATGATTTGTCTTAGGGAGCTGGAGGGGAATTTTAGGAAATCCAGGAAAATCTAATTCCTGATTCTTTTATTAAAGAGGAGAAATGTGATTGTTAAGAAATGATTTCCTGTTACTTTAAGTTTACACTGATTAATTTCTGATACTTTTAAAATTTCTGCTACTACTTTTTTGTGGATGATTTTTACAATGCTTTTTAAATTCATTCCTAAGCACCGGATAGCTTGTTTGTGGAGCTGAGGTTGGCTTAGGTGTCTTAAGACCCTGGAGAAAGTGAATCAACTTTGCAGCGAATTTAAAAGCTATTTTCAAGCAAAACTGAGGAACTTGGCTGAATTTTCTAATTTTAATATTTTGACACATTACACAAGCAAATAAAGGTCTCATTTTCATATATACAGTCTCGCTCTATAAAAGCCTACTTGTCTGTATATAGACATACATATGTGTATATCTATAAATGTACGTGTAACAACCGAAACTTTATTCTGGCAAGTAGTAGTGCGTATAATATACCAGAAGAGCAGAATTTCAATGCCAGTTAATGTTTATTCTTGAGCAAGTCTATACAAAAGCAGCCAGTTATCTCCTTTGGTTGCAAAACCTTGCAATGTGTTTAGGATGACCACAGCGAGCAATTATGCCCCAGAGAGAAAGGACCACTAAGCATAAATATAGAAATGATGGAAGCAGTCACTTCAATTCCACAGTTTACAGTTTGGAACACCTAGCAAGTTATAGTTTATTAACTTTGGGAAAAATTGTGCAGCAAGTTGGCTGTTATCTGATGAAGCAGCTTTTGTGACTTCTCTACACACTGAAGAAACTTCCATTTGATATATCGCTCCTTTCTTTGTTGATTTTACTGAGGCTCTTATTTATCTTCACAGAATAGTTTCCATTTAAACAGGAAAAGAAATACTTGGGATGTCTTACCATTTTATCTTGCTCTGCCTTCCTCTCTTGTAAATGTTACCTTATTTAAAAGTCACTGCAAGTCACTTTCATCAGCTCTTTCTGAACAAAAAAATCTCTTTATTCCAGAGGGCTCCTCATGAAGCAAGTGTGATTAGAACTATCAGGCCAAAATTGTTAGCTAATATAATTCCACTTTTGGTGGTAGATAGTAGTTTCAAGATTTTATGACATGGCTTTTCAATAATATTAGTAAACAGTCATAAATATGGTACCATGGTAAGTCTGAAATGTTTCTCCACACGGAAAGAAGTCATCACTGTTTTGAGCACTAAAGGGCCGTTAATGCCTGGACAGCTTGTTGACGTCTGTGTAGAGTTAGGGTTGGGGAGAGACTGCTCCAGAAAGTCAGGGTTTTGAGAGCTCCCTAAGATCAAAGGCCGAGTCTTACTCTGTCTTCCAGCCTTGTAGTGACTTGGTCAGAGGCCAGGATGAAAGCAGCAGTGGAAGGGACATGGCCATTTGCCTGTCCATTGTATAGAAGTGACCACTTTCCTGTACATCCTCAGCCTGCTCTCTACACTGTTAAGAGGAGTCTGTGTACATATAGGTGACTTCCTCCACCTCTACATATTTTGCACGCCCTACTTTGTGCTAAAAATTCATAGGAAGAAAATGCATTTCCAGTGCATTCAAAAAGACTCTCTGAATGACAAGGATCTTGTAGGAGCAACTTATATTCCTAAAAGTGACGCTAACTGATAATGGTGCATCTCCATTTGGGGTAAACAAATAGGGTTACCCTCTGTCATAAGACACAGAGAGAACGTGCTAGTTTCACGATCACTGTGGTGTTGTAAGGTGCAAGCCTAGAGCTGTAGTACAGATGGAGGCTGATCTGAACCTGAAGGAGCTCACCACAACTTGAAGCCTGCTGATGATAGCTTTGTTTAGGATTCAGGGCCAGGGATGAGCCCTCACCACAGCTGCTAGGCTGTCCTGAGTCCTAGGAAGTGAAAACAAGCCGGGCCACCATGCTCACCGGCGGGCAGATGGCTCGAGATGAGGAAGGCATTTGGCAGCACGGAAACATGCAGGGAGAAGGCAGGGAAGAAACGGGACCACCGCAGAGATCTGTGGGAAGGTGGGAAAAGATGGAGATGAGGAAACAGGGATAAGGCGCTCATTGCCTCATGCAGCAGCCATCCCTTCAACTCATCCTCATGTGCCATACTCAGTAAGTGCTAAGGGTTCAGTGGTAAATGACAGAGATCCAGCCTTTTGCAAGGTGGACCTGGTGGCATTAGTGATAGAAATGAGGAGACTGAGGGGACACTGAAAAAATTAAAGCTCGCGGTGCAGTTGGATGTGGGTATGGAAGGCTTTTCAGGGAAGACGATCATGGGTGGGGGCTGCTGGTTTCCAGGTAGCATGATGCCTGAGCTGACGGCAGCAGAAAGCAGAGGGAACACAGTGGTGTCCCAGTACAGCACAAGGAACCAGGAAGGGAAGGTGTTTCAAAGGGACCACAGGGAAAACCAGGGAACACAGACAGAAAGAGAGGTGGGTATCAGAAAGGAAACTTTCAATGCATATGACCTGAGAGGGCTCTCAGACCAGGGACACCTGGGGAAAGAGACTCAGGAAAAGGGGGACCATCCCTGGGTACTGTTATTGTAGTTAGCCCCGTGGCAGATAAGTAGTTCTGTGGGTTGATTCTTACAAGAATTCCTGGAGCTTTGGAGCTGAACCATGGCTTCATGCTGGAACTGCCTTGGAAGCTTCAAAGTACAGAGGCCTGGGTCCTCCCCTCACTCAAGAGGTCCTCATCCAGGTGGCTAGGATGAAGGCTAGACATTAAGGCTTCTAACAGTGATGCTACTGCATAGCTATGATTAACAGTAAGATTAGCTTTATGTCTTGGTTTTATTATAAGTCAAGTGGGGAAACTAATATTACCTAGGTCAAGAGTAAGGGACAGAATAATCTTTAGAACAATAAAGATTGGTGTGGAGTAGTGGATCTCAACTGGGGTGAGTCCCTCCCCCACCAGCAGTGTGTCAGTGTCTGGGGACAGTCTCACTTGTCACAACGTAGGAGGAGGGGCTCCTAGCATCTGGTGGGCTGAGGGCAGGGATGCTGCTAATATCCCATAAAGCACTGCACAGGCCCCCAACAAAGCTCACAATGCCAAGTGTGCCATGGTCAGCAGTCCCTGGGGTGGTAGATAACACCAGGCACCGCAGCCAAGTTGCCAGTCTCAAATCCTAGCTGCACCCCAATGTTTGGGGTGCAGTACTCCATCTCTTTGTGGGCTGGTTTTGTGATAAAGTAAATGAAGAGAAAATAGTGTTGTTGAACCCATAGGGATGAAGCAGTTAGTACATGTGAAGGAAGAGCAGTCCGAGGCGAGTCCTTTGCTTTTACGTGGGAAGTAAAAGAACGACTACCCTGGAGCCCCAGCTGAAATTCTGGAATTTCTTTTGCTTAGATCTTTAGGCTTAGGAGGCTTTAAGTGGAGGATGAAATGGAAACGACCATCATTTACTAAGAGCTTGCTCTGTGTCAGGCAGTATTGTTATAGGCGGCTGAGTTAGATAGAAATATCATAGGCAGTCAGACAGGGCGGGCCCTCGAAGGAGCCAGCATACAAGATAAGATGCCTGTGGGCCAGACCTTAAAATAAAAGGGGCTAAACAAATGCAGCCACATACCTCCCTAGGTGTAAACATCAGGGATTGATATTGTAAATAAGTAACAACCACCTTCTAAAAGCCAGGAAGAGTCATTAGCCCAACCCCCCACAGGAAAAGCCCCTGATCTGTATTCCTGCCCACTTGCTAAGTGACTGTTTCCCATTTGATCCCAGTTCACTCAGTCTTACCTGGACAATTATATCTGTAATCTTATTGGCTGAACTTAGTTTTGTCCATTTCCCCTACCTTGGACCCGTCTCACCTCATGGTTTTTCTCTACAAAAGTCCCTAGAAAAGACAGTGGGGGGGGGGTAACCCACTCGGGCCCCCCTTCTGTCCCTCTCTTGGACAGAAGCTTTCTTTCTCTCAATAAATATATTCTGCTCTTAACCTCCGTTGTTCCTAAAATTGATTCTTTGATTTTAGAGAACACAAACTTGTCTCAGATATCGTTCAGGTTGGGAGTTTTGTTTTCCTGTATCAGTACATTATGTGTTTTATAGATATGTGATCTCATTTGATTTTTACAATAACCCAGATGATACTAGTATCAATCTCATTTCACAGAAACAAAAGCAAGAGATGTGAGTAGTTAAGGATCTTGTCTAAATTCACATAGAAATTATGGGGACAGGGTCTGCCTGCTTGTGAATCCTGTGTACTTAACATGATACATGGAAGACCAACAATGTGGCCTTCAATGTAACAACAGAAACTCTAAGCAGGAGGAGATCAATATCTTAGGCCTTTTGACTCGTCCTTGCCTGGATTTGCATTTTTTGTCCAGCTCCACCAGCTTTTTCCTTGATCTTGAGTTGCCGTGGGAACTGCCACCACAACTGTTAATCTTTTTGAGTACTGGTCTTAAGATTCTTTTCATCATATATGCTGTAGGGAAAGTTTTTTTATCAGGAACCCAGAAATATAGGCATTTATTTAACATTCTGTATGTATTTCAGTAGAATTTATTTTATATATATATATATATATATATATATATATATATATATTCTGCCTTCACATATGTGTGTTTGAAAGGTACATGACTTTAAAGCAGATAAAATAAATATAAAATTTCTATTGTTTTCTTACTGCATCTCACCCCCTGGGGTGAATGGATCCATTTCGGAGATCACTACTCTAGAGTTCCTACCACTTTTGTGTGCAAAGCTCTCCTTTCCCCTTTATTTAAACAAGAGTACCCTCACATTTATGAGAAATGTTATCCTGCAAACTAAGGATGAAAATTACAAAAACATCATCTTTTAATCTGACTTAACCAAAGACGAAGCCCCAGATAGCTTGGCCAGAGCTGTTTACAGGACTCTAGTACCGTCCTCCTCTTCTGCCCCTTAGTCTTCCATAGATAAAGTGGGGCTCTCTGGATGCATCTATCTATGATAAAGTTACTGACTTTAAGGTTAGCAACTATATGCTTTGTAAATGTTTGAGCTGCCATACTTTTCTACTTCTTTTCTTTATTTTTGATTATATAAAATATCCTTTTGTAAAACTCCAACACAGTAAAAAATAGGGAAGTGGCTTTGTGATAGCACCATTGGTCAAGGATGAGTTGAGTAGAAGGTCAAAGGCATCTTCTGTGTTGTCAGCTGCACCCACCCTGGTTCAGGATCCTGGATCTGGAGGTAGAGGTGTGACAGAACAAAACTGAAAGCCAGAAAGAGTGGGGCAAGCAGAGGCAGTAACAGGGATCCTGTCATAAGATCCTCCTCCTTTGTTGAAAGTCCTGATTCACCCTGTTCACCCAGGTGCTTCTAGAACTGTTATAGATCATGGCCTATAATTCCTTAAGGCAGTGCAATGAAAAGAAGTCCAGGTTTCACTTCTAAGAGAGCAGTTTTTTTGTTGATGCTGTAATTGAAGAAATTCACCTAATAACTTTTGCTTTCTTGGGAATTCAAGAATATACAAACAAAGCTGAGGAATAGAAAATTCTACCGAGATTTATTAAAATGGGGCTGTACAAAGGTATTTGTGTAGTCAGACGAGCAGTTAGAGGGAGTGGCGCGATTAGCTCCCTGCCAGTGCCATCCTCTTTCATACCTGAGGATGACGCAGCAGCTGCGCTTGTTGTCAGTTTGCATATTTGTCTGAAAAAAGCCAACACTACAGGTGTGAGACCCACATTCTATTCCATGTGGCCCATGTGTGTGAGCCCTGCTCTGGCTTTGGGAGGATAAATCCCTGACATCAGTTCACTGTACTCCAGGGTGCATGAAATCTGTGATCAAGAACCCACACTCTCTAATAGCCACACTCTAAACCCATTTGCCCCAGACCTTATTAATGCTGTACTTGGAAGGTGTCCACAAATGAGTTTTTGGCTTTATTTATTCAGAAGTAATAATAAAATTATTACCCTGACTAGGCACAGTGAAAGATTTTTGATCCTATGCCTTCACTGGGCACTTTGGCTCTAACGCAGAGGCATAATAGTATTAACCAAGTAGCTTCTCCTCCATAGAGTGGCTTTGAACTAGTGTGTCTGTTACTTTCTCATTGCTGGGACAAAATATCTGACACCTGCAAGTCATAGGAGGAAAAGTTTACTTTAGTTTATAGATGTTTCAGCCCATAGTTGGCTGGTTCTCAGGCAGAGCAGCATTGCAGAGGGGTGCTGCCGATGAGAAACAGTCCATGGCAGGGCAAGCAGGCAGCAGAAACTGGAAAGAGATCAAGGGAGGAGGGAGGATATATATACACACACATATCCCAGCAGGCCACACCCATAGTGATCTACCTCTTCCCATCAGGCTTCACCTCTCAACTAACATAAGCCCATTAATAGATGAATCTAGTGATGAATGTCACACACCCATGATGCAGTCACCTCCCCAAAGCTCACGTTTGTCAGCATGAGGCTTTAGGGACATTTTGGATATAAACCATAAGAGCTGGCATTTGTGAAGTCCCAAAACTGCCTTTCTGACATACAAGGGAAGCTGTCATGGAATTCAGGACTCAAATGGGTTTCCCTTTAGTCTATTGAGTACATACACAGTTTGGTACAGTGCATAGTGTGGTTAGTCTGTTTATTTCACTCTAGTCAGAAAGTCCATCCTCTTCTGTCCTCACAGGAGAGGGGCTTTTAATAGCTCCGCTGGACACAGCTCTGGTGCCCCGCAATAGGGCTGGCTGTCATTTCTCAACCCTAGTTGCACTCTTGGTCATATGCTGACCTTGGTACCTGACTTCCTTTATGGACCCCCCTCTCTCCTTCCTTACAGCCTCCCAGGTTTTCTGCCTTCTCAGTGATCCATCTCCAAGGACTTGCTTCCTGGGATGGTCTGCAGACTTTGCTTCTGTTCCTAGGTGGATGGCTCCAGGGCATTTCTGCTCCAGAACTGAGGCAGGACCAGAGAAGAGAGGCCTCCATGCTGGTCCAGCCTGAGGCCGTGGTCTGCACATGTTGCTCGTGCTGGCAGGATGGTCTCATGGGCTTCTATTACTTTTCATGTTAAAATATTGTTCATCTCTTCCAGTTATTCTATTTGGTGTTGAACCTCATGAGGAAGAGACTGGAAGGAAAGAAATCTTGTTCCAAAAGTTATGTGGTTGCCTTAGTGCTAGTGACATGGTGAATGCTTAGTAAATTATGGTCACTGCATTTATTGTACTGTACTAGGGGTGTCATAACAGAGCATCACCATCCAGGTTGGCTGAAACAACAGGAACTAATCTCAGAGTTCTGGAAACTAGAGGTCTGAGGTGAAAGTGTTGGCAGGACTGTTTCCTTCTGAGACCTCTCTCCTCAGTTTGTAGGTCACCGTCTGTTATTGTGTCTGGGTTAAACTTTTCTCTTATGAGGACACTAATCATATTGTATTAGGGCCCACCTTAATGACCTCATTTTAACTTAATTACTTATTAATTTTGTGTATACACAAAATTAATTACTTATTCCATTTTATAGATATATAAAAGGTGGTATTTATACACAATGGCATATTCCTCTGCCATAAAGAAGGATGAATTTTGAGTCATTTGTAGGAAAGTGGATACACCTTGAGATCAAAATGTTAAGTGACATCAGTCAGACACACAAACTTAAGTACTGCATTCTCTTATATGAAAGACTCTTATATGCTCTTAAACTCATATTTTCTTATATGAAAACGCAAGTGTATACAAATTGAAGAGCAAAATAAAGAAAGATCATAGGAAACAGCCAGGTGGGTCTTTTGCAAAAAGGGGAGGAGAGCAAGAGGTGAGGGGAGGGGAGGAAGTGTAAACCAGTGAGGACATGCACCACGTTTCCATGGCGAATGTGACCATTAGAAGCTGCAAAAAACGTTAATAGAGACAAAAATTGTAAAAAATTCCATTTCCAAATACAGTCCCATTCTGAGATACTGGGGATTAGTATTCCAATATATAAATAATTTCTTGTGGGGGACACAGTTCAACCAATATACTTGTTTCAACACAGCCCTGCCTCTCCCAAAGGTCACAAGATGTGAGATGTAAGTGAGTCCGCTCAAGGTTCATAGCGTGCTCCCCCTGCTAAGGGACACGCCGCTTTTGTTCCCTGCATAATATCTGCTAAAGTGGCTCTACTCTGTCTCAGACATGAACCCCAGCTCCAGAGCAACATACAGATTAGAGTTGGAGGAGTTGCCTTAGCAGGCTACCGGCCTGGTTAATCCATACGAACTCACTGGAA
Organism: Dinomys branickii; assembly: GCA_004027595.1. Classification (NCBI taxonomy): domain Eukaryota; kingdom Metazoa; phylum Chordata; class Mammalia; order Rodentia; family Dinomyidae; genus Dinomys; species Dinomys branickii. The sequence continues at coordinate 74,916 of PVLD010004644.1, forward strand.
ACCTTGTCTAAGCCTTTAGGGGCATAGAGGTTGTTGGTGAGATGGGGTGACTTGAGAAGCTCTCGTGATTGTGGAGGAACTCATGTCCAACACCCTTCTGGGGCCCAGTCATGCCTTCCCTCTGCACCTGGTTCTCCTGCCGTGGACCAGGGAATGTTGACATCCCATGGAGACGCTTGGAACGAGATGCTGCTTAGCTATCCAGCGTGTGCCTGCTTCTCCAAAGACTCTTCCCTTTCTGTCTCAACTTTCTAAAATATGGTTGGCATAACTGGAAAATGTTGTGCTATATCTAAAGCTCTTATGGTGAAAGAAAATAAGCAACATAAGCCTTACCTGTCACAAGAGTGCCTCCGCGAGGCATTCTGTGATTCCTTACCTGTGGATGTTGCAGAAAAGGAAAAGCTGGCTCCTAATGACAGCTCATGTTCAGGTGTCAGTAGTGCACTAATACCCAAGATGTGGAACAATGACTATTGCTCTGGATCTGTTGGAAGGCAGGGTCACAAAATGGTGCCCACAGACCAATTCAACTTGCCACTGTGTTTTGCTTGGCAAATAAAGTGTGCTAGCATATTGTGTTTCAGGTGTTTGTAGACAGAGTAGACATTCTCTAGTTTTCTACAGTATTGATCACTCACTGATATCTTCTTCCTACCTGATTTACACATTTGCAGTACTTGATGGTCCTGTGAGTCTTTAATTGTGTTAGTTCTGATAGACATGAGAGGTGAAGAATAATTGACAATAGTTAGAAATAAAGCAAAAGAGGGCTAGAATTGTATTCAGGAAATTATATTACACAAAGTTCCGGAAAGACCAAATGCCTGGCTCTGGACGGGAGCAGGGGTCCATCGAAGACAACGTAGGTGAGATATGGGGTTAGAGGAAAGAACAAGCGAGTGTGTGGGGGGGAGGTACAGATACCTTGAGGAATTGCATCTCAGGCATTTTACTACAGTATGCCACCTAATAAACAGAAACACTTCAGGCAGGTATTCTTATGCCATTTACTACTTAGGGAAGGAATATTTTTCGTCTAGATGTGCTATAGCATAAATGGTTTGTTTAGGAAAGGCTGAGTGTTCACATATTTGCTCAAGATCATGAGTTCTAACCCAAGAGTGAGCTCTCAAGCCCCAGCCATGTGGCTCCAAAGCTAAAGTTTTACCTCTTCCCATTATATCGATGTGATGGTGAGTTGTTTGCTTTGGTACCGTGTCCAATTCTGGGGACAATAAAATTATTTTTGGCCATGTTCTTTTATATCAAAAATGAAAGAAATTCTATTAGTTACTGGAGAAGCAAATGCATATTATTATCACTTAAATGACCTCCTTTACTAAGTAAAGGATGACAGAAATTAAATTACTTTTAGCTACTAAGAATACTAACCCCTCCCATGGAGAAATACAGGCCAATAAGCAGATGTAGGTGGATCTGAGTGAAGGTTGATCACAAATACAAGCCAGGGAACTCCAGGCTGAAAATAATGGATAAAATCTATACTATATCCTTAAAAACAAGTTATAGATGCATGGCAGAACAGGGCGTGATGGTACATGTCTGTAATCCCAGTGTTTGGGAGGCTGAGGCAGGATTGCCATGAATTCAAGGCCAATTTGAACTACATAGCAAAACCCTGTCTCAAACAAAAAAATGCCTCACAGAATCCTAGCCACTAGACCACCAGGGACCCACTAAAAATGCCTCACAGAAGAGAATACACATCACTACTTTGGTTGTTGAAGGTTCCTTCCAGCAAAGCCTTTGAACAGCTACTTAACAAAATAGTCTATGACAGACTAAAACCAAAGTTTCCAGGGGAAAGATGAAAGGAGACAATTATTGAGCTATGAAGTATCATGTGGGGTAGGAGCTGTGTGACAAACAGAGGAGAGAAATATCTAAGGAAGAACATTTAAAATGAGGGAAAAAAATAGGTCTCATTTTAAATCCATAGAAATGATAAAATTAACTATCCGAGATCAGAAACACATAGAAGTTCCCTTTTATGTATGGTTCGGAGGGCACTGTCATAAAGGCAAATGTAAACAATTAGGACATAATGAAGACCCTGTAAAAGTAGGTCTTGATAAAAGGTAGTTAAAACACCACTTAACGTGTTTGGATACATGTATGCCAGGAATGTGTATTTCTATAATGTTGGTGACGGCAGCAGTTAAATGTAATTGTTGGCCTCTGTGGGCTCTTATGAAAATCCATAAGAAGTGAAAAATGGTAAGAAATTCGTTTTACTGGTGGACTTTATAGTTGTATGGGAAATCACAAGATGCCTGTTTCACATCAAGCCTTTTTTTGGTTAAGTTAAATGTCTTGAGTAGACCACTTGTACCAGATAATCTCTGCTGTCCCCACCAGACTGATTTTCTACATCTGCCAACCTTCTGTGTGCCTCCAGGGCATTGACAGGAGTCCTGGACCTTCTGACTTTTTACTGAGTTTGGCCGATGGAGGCATCAGGAGAGAAGATGGGAGGGATACTCAGAGTCTATGGAAGAGGCAGTGACAGGAGGGCACCAGCAGGTCCCCGTAAGCAGCACTTACCTTGTACCTTTGGTTCCTTTTCATGGATTAAGGCTGGGATCCCAAGGACAGGCTTGGGTTCAGGGCTCCAATCCATGCCTGGAGCAAGGCAGAGGTTAAGGCTATTTCAGGTGAAAGAAGCTGTGGTTATGACCAGTAGCTCATGTTGCTTCTTACCAACTGCAGCAAGCCTTGATACATACAGAGTCTTGCTTGGGAAATACTTTCCATTTGGAGGTGCTATAGATCAACCCTTTTGGTACCTCTCCAAATTCCTGTTGAAGCTGAATGCTCAATGAGATGGCATTTGGAGGTGGGTATTGGAGAGGTGATTAGGTCACAAGAGCAGAGCCCTTGAAAATGGGATTAGTGCCCTTATGAAACAAGACCCCAGTAAGCTCCTTCACCCCTTCACAGTGAGCCAGAAATCCTTGCCAGACACCAAATCTGCTGGTGCCTTGATCTTAGTCTATCTGGGTTCCAGATGTGTGAACACTATGTGCTTGTTGTTCATAAGCCGCCAAGTCTATGGAGTTCTATTAGTACAACCCAAATGGACTCAGAGATGAGATATCCCTAGGAGAGGCCCCAATGCACCCATTGGCATTGGGTCAATATATTCAACTCCTTATTCAGGCTGCAGGGTGAAGAGCATTGCTTTTTCATGTGAGGTGCACACTTGTGACTTTGTCATTGGTTACTCTTATTAGGCAAGATTCCCAAATACCTTCTAAATGCCGCGTAAGAATGGGCAGCTATTGCAAATGGGAATCACAGGCTCAGTGAGGTGAGACCAGCTGGGAGGTGAAATAAGGACATTTGCTTCAAGGGCAATCACAGCATTGTCAATAGGCCTGGAAAGAAAGGTCCCCTTCTCCCCACCCATGCCTCAGAGCCACAGAAGGAATCAGAGGCAGCATCTTATAAACACTTAACTGGTCCCCAGCCAGAGCAACAAGGTTAACACCTTTTCAGTGCTCTTGGCCACCATAGTAAACCACATAAATTGCCTGCTGTGGCTCCTCCTGGCATCCCTCAGTGCCGGCGAACACTTCCATTCTGTACTGTCCTCCTACATCATGGGGCTGCCCAGGTTTTGTGTGTGCACCCACTCTGCCTGGAATATGCTGAGCTTGGTGTGAAGCTATTATTAGGAGTCATCAAATATAAAATACAAAGTCCCCAAGTTAAAAAGCAGCCATCAAAAAGAGAACTCAATTGTGCTTTAGTGTGCTGAGTGAGGCTACTTCTCCTGGCAAAGAATTTCAGCATTTCCAGAGTTTCAACCTGTATGGCCTAATTCTGGGGACAGCGAGGAGAAAGGCTGTTGGAAAAGCCATACATCAGAGCTAGGAGATGACCTGTCTGAGGCTTCCACCGTTTTCAACACAACTCTGACGCCCGCGGGTCGACATTAAAATCCTAGGGTGTGTTCCAAAAGAGCCAAAATAAGATATATCCTGCAGAATCCTTCATTTCAACACCTTCCTCAAAGGAGGAGTAGGTAGATGGCTGGAGAGGGTTTTTACATCTTAAAAACATAAACTTCAAAAGTCTTAACAGTGCGAATCATATGACTCTGCATATCCTTCCCCATCCCTGCCACCTCAGGGAGAAACGGGCACAGAAGGGCAGAGAGATTGGTAGTTATCGAACAGAAATAGTGCGAGATCCAGCATTCTCTCCTCAGAGGCAGTGTTATCTCCACGTCTTCCCAAGTTTCGCAGGCTCGGCAGAATGCTGCTCAAAAATCAACAGCCCATATGCAGGCAATGTTCTCACTATAATCTCCTATTTAGCATGAAAATAAGAAATTGCTTTTGCATGATTTGGTAGCCTCTGCTATAATATCATATTACTGAAAAACACAGTATAGTTTCCTTTTCCTAGCCCCAAATTGTCTTGCTTAACAATTTAAGGAGGAATTTAAAGTAGGTCTTAACTCAAACTTAAAACAAATATTAGCCTAGTTATGATTTAAAGCCAAATAATCTGTTCTAATGCATTTCCCTTGTGGGGCAGTACAGAGCAATTTAAAGAGATTTTACAAAAATAATAAATTCCACCTAAGGGAAATGGAAATCTACAATTCTTTTAAAAGTGAGTCACATTTCCAAAGAAATGAAGGAAGGCATCCATGTGGAGAGGCTCCGTCAGTGGCTTGACCTGACTTGGTAGAGGCAACCCAACAGGATATCTGTCTAGTTTTGATGCAATCTGAGATTCTTTTTCTTTTTTGCTCCTTAAACAATACATGAATCAAGTCACAGCTGAGTGGATGTATTGCTCTGGTATTTCAGCATATTACAATTTACTGCAGTATTTACTTCAGTTCTTGGCTTGCTGACACTAAAATTATCTTAAACAGGAATTATAACATAAAATTAGATTAGATATACTTCAACAAGTTTATCTCTAACAATAAATATATACAAATTCAGAAAGGAAGTACCCTGCAATTTTCAGCCAGTGCTGAAAGTAATTACACTTTCTGTGGTGATAACACATGCCAGGTTTTTATTGTGCCACAAGCTGGTGAGATACCTCTACCGCGCATGTTAATGCTAATTAGCAGATAAAGTGTAAATCTGAGGAAGCCTCAGATTCTGTTGCTTTGCCAGTTTTCCCTTGATTGGAAATAGCAGGCCGAATTTCCTCTCATTCCGGCTTGGCCCATTCAGGCATAGCTTCAGATGTCTTTCTCCAGTGCATTTTAATCCATCAGCTCTGCTCCTCGCTGAGTGCTCACTGTTTGTTTTTAATTCAGCAGACTCAAACAGTTTCCCCCATAACTGCCTTTTATAATCAATCATTGGAGAATTTAGACTCCGCAGAACAATAGGTGGGGATGACATGTTTACTCCGTGCTCCTTCATCCCTGTCGAAGAGGTGTTTTTGTTTAGCTGCTAATAAAGTGGCATTTTGAAACATGGTCCTGAACCAGGCAGGAAGAAACAGTGCTCTGGAGCAAGCTTATTTCCATACAGGCAGCCACAGCCCTTGTCTGGGGGGCAGGGGGATCCCAGACACCCAGAGAGCATAGTGGCCACATCCAGGGGTCCACCACTCTAATGCTGCACTGCAGCTGGCTCTGTGCAAAGCTGGGGCAGATTCTGTAACCTCTTTGCCTCTAGCCCTACATTCAAAGATCATTGATGGGGAGGTTTTGCTTTGAGCTTTGGGCTTGATTGACTTTGAATTTACATTCCTGGCCTCAGAGCAAATATCTCTGGGCTTCATAAGTTAAGCTGTGCTCACCAGTCCCCTCCCTATTCCTCTCTCCATCTCCTCCTGCCTTTTTGATTTCTGCCTCCAGGTAGATTCGAACATTCTCCCTGCCACCTCCAGCCCCTTGCATGTGAGCTCTGTGCATGTTTACCTAATGTCTTCTGCATTCTCCATGGGCCACGTGTGAAAAAAAACTAGAAAGAAAAATAATTCTGGAACATTTGGAACTCAGTGCAAGTGCACACTCTGCTTCCATCTTTGGACAACAACGGGCAAAAATTATTAATGATGAGCTTGTGCCAAAGCTCATCTCTGAGGCTCACTGTTGTTGTATGGGTAGTCAAGATTTTGTGGGATCGTATTGGTCCTATTGGGCTGCCCTAACCAAAAAGCCCAGAGAGCTTTACCCATAGTATTTGTTTTCTTGACAGTTCTAAGAACTGGGAAGCCCAAGGTGAAGGCACCAGCCAGCTCAGTTTCGAGGACTTGCTTCTGCCTTTCTGTGGCTTCACTTTGGAGAAAGGGCACAGTGCGCTCTGATGTCTTTTCTTACTAAGGACATGAATTCCTACAGATCAGTGCTCAACCCCTGTCACCTTATTTAACCTTAATTAACTCCAGCACAGTCACCTTGGGGGTCAGAATTTTGATGGGGGGGCTGCACTCATTTTGTTCACAAGTCTTCTGCACATGCCTCCATTTGTGTGACATTTAAAAAAAATAAGTGACCCATGACATGTCTTTATTAATGTCCAACTCCCCATAATAAATGCACTCATTATGTACTACAAACATGGACTAGTACAAAAGAGAAAAGCAAACTAAGAGAAGAAAATCTTTCCTCTAGAAGATGTTACTCCTAACAGTGTCTGTCAGGCTGGAGGTGGACATCCTGGGTTTCCTGGGTAGGAACACAGCCACTCATCTGCACCCATGCACATCATACATTCTGTGTTTCAAATATGATTCATGTCGTGTTTGTGCTTTAGAAATCTGCTTTTCTCCACTACCAATGTATCTTAAATACTTTTCCATTCCATTAAATGTTCTTTTATAACATGTGTTTCCATTTTTTTTAATGAAAAAAAGTGGTTTCTGCTGCAGAATTTCATGGTCAACTTGTTTAAATTTATGGCAAAAGCACTTTTAATGGAAAGTGTATCAGAATGACATGCACAGTTGTGGGAGGAAGCAGCAGAGAAGTGAACGAAGTGATCTCATCCAAAGACTTGGAAACGCTGAGGACAAATCACTAAACAAATCCACGCTAGAAGAAGTGAGAAAGTACGAGTGCCCAGTTTCAAGCAGCATTCATTCTGTCTCTTGGAGACATTATTTGCAACAAGGTTGGGGCTCAATATAGTTTGTGTTCATTGATATGATATGAAGTTGATTTAATAACCAAAGGCTCTGCTGGCGTAAAAAAGCTGGCCTTACGTTATAACAAATGTGTGAATCTGTCGGAGTCTGTGGGAAAGCAGCAATCAGCTGCTGTTTTAATACTTTACACGGATTACTTATCATCTCTTAAAATCAGTTACATAAAAACACCTTGTAAATGTACTTTGTGAACAGCCCTTGCAAGAATGCTAATTTGGTGACAGTCCAGAAAGTGACTGGCAGGAATTTAAATAACAATGAAGCAGACAAATGAAGACTAAAGATATCAGTCGGCTTAGGATGTGTGAATAAAGAAATTAAAATTTAGGAAAATGAAGCACTGCGAGCCTGGTTCAGATGACTTAGGAAGGGTGACCCCAAGGGGAATAGCCAGGCCTGTGTCTGGAGCACGGTGTTCACTTGGCTGGGTCAGTACTTCTGGGCCCATGACAAATGATGGGCTTTCAGTGGAGAGAACACACGTTGGTGAAGAGCCTGAACACCATGCCTTATTAGGAACATTTGAAAAGCCAGGGCCACTTAGTGGGGAAAAAGAGGACCCAGAGCACTACATTTATATGGCCTGGGGCCTGACGAGGTGCGGGCACGCGCTCACCTGATGTTACAGCAGATGGCTCAGCCAACCGGACCACAGTGGGAAAATTTTGGAACTCAAGATCTTCATGGTGCTCTACTACTGGCTGGTTGAGTACGAGGGGGTATTTGAGGCACCTCTGCATTTTTAGAAATCATTGCAAATGAAGAAATCGCTTCTGTGCAAATTAGGAAAAAGGCCCCTTCCTTGGTTGAGAGGGACGATCCTGTCCTAAAAGCCCATCTTCTCCCGCAGGCAGAGTGGAGTGTTTGCCAGTGAGGAGGCACTCAGCCAAGGGCTCCGCCTTCCCTGCTTCTCTCTAGGTATGGATACACGAACACCTGTCCGGAGATGTGACCTGCTTCTACCTCAAGACCAGGTGTGGGATGCGCTTTGGCCTTTTCTATTTTCTTGTCGGCTATTGGATGTGCAAGTCTTTGAGTCCCGGGAGACAGTGAGCCACAGATGGGGAGAGAGGCTGGGCAGTCATGATGGGAGTCCACCACCCCTAGTCAGGAATGCTACTTGGGGGCCGTTATGTGAGAAATCCATTTTGAAGGCACTCAGTTGTTAAAACAGCTTTATTTGTCGCCGCAGCTAATACAATGCTTCATCTGTACCGATGTTTAATGACCCTCTGCTTTTTTTTTTTTTTTTTTTGAAGAGTCCTTTCTGTGAGAACAGAGGAGGCTAGAGAAAGCAGAACCATACATAAATAAATGAATAGACAGACAGACAGATAAAAAAAAAACAGCTGTGGAATAAGCACAGGGACCGCAACTGGATAACTGGGCACGAGGAACCTCACTTTGACTAGGACCAGAGGAAGATGAAGAAGGTGAAACAAGAATGACAATTATATTCATCAGCATGCGTCAGCGCGACACTCAGTCATTTGCACTGGATCTTTGTGGTAACTCTGAAGTAATAATTCCTCCATGGTAAAGATGAGGTAGCGGGTTTAGAGACACTACGAGACTCATCCAAGGACCTAGCAAATATGTGGCTCGACCAGAGTCTGCAGGGAATCCGTATAATGAACCATCAGTTTCTAAGTCCATGGGTTAAAGAAGAGAATTCACTTGGGATGCTTCGATTTACCAGCTCCAGAGGAGGGATTGCCCAGAGCCATATTAGAACCTTATGTCACAGTGTATGTTTTGCCCAATTTGTTTTGAGACTACAGGATTACTTGTTTTCTGGGTCTGTCTATAACTTGGCCCCTGTGGAACCTACTGAGGAAGGAAGAAATGCAGCTACAGTTCAAGCCCGGAGATACTCCCTGGAAGGCCACTCATCAGGATTGCCCTCAGTAAGCAGAAAGTGTAGCTCTTGGCCAGAAACACTGCCTCTGGCTGCCTAGAATCCTGCAGATTCCAGAATCCTCATCTACCCCATCCTATAGTGTTTATCTTAAGTTAAGGAGAATAGCTCTCTCTGCTCATTGAATGGTAGTAAACTACACAATTCTTTTATGCCCTAAATACTGCTCACCTATGATATATCTTTGGCTTCAGGAGTGTAGATGACAGGGCAATTTTCTTACTTACACGTAGATGGTGGTTGGTGGATTTTTATTCCAGACACAAATGCTTTACCATTGTGTTGCTTTGTTTGGGGTTTGTATCACATACTGCAGGAATTCTTAGTGGTCACTGCTGAGACGAACTGAAATTTTCTGGCTTTCTCTTTGGCTTCTGTGAGGCACAGAGACTTCTATCTTTAATAATCTTATATTTAGTAAAATTTGAGACTGGATGCTATATATAGATGGGAAGACTGTAGAAAACATCATTCTGTGAGGTTTGAGTCTGTTTGCTTAAACATACAGACAGTACAATGATTCTGAGCATCCTTTCAGTGACCACGTATGTCTGTCCCACTTGTTCTGTCTGGGGTTCTGTCCCAGGAGCTGGAGGTAAAAAGTGCTCCTGAGGCTTCGTTGCATTCAGGAGGCAAAAGTTAACACTTGTGGGACAGTGTGATAAATTACTGCTACAACTTTCTTTGATAGATCTAGTAAGTATCTCTGCTAGGTAACACAGTGACTTTGTTGTTAAACACTCTGTTCAAGGGGTGGCCGTTATGTAAGCGGACTTCTGTAGGGTTTTTCAATCGTGGCTGCACATTGCTGTCACATGGAGACTAAACAAATAAACAAAAAGCTGATGGTCGATTGGTGCCCAGACACATTCAATTAGCATCTCCAGGGTAGGGATGCAAGCAAAGTGTTTCCCCACCGCAGGTCTTAGTTTCAGTTTTAATCTGCTTCCTAAATTATCGGTACCTTGGGTGCTAGGAGGTGTGTGTTTTCCAGAAACATCTATCATCCCTGAGCAGATTTTCCACTAAGATCTGATAGAAGGCCACACACTTTCCATCTAGATTGCCAGGTCCCACTCTTTAATGAGGCTCTCCCCGCGTCCGCTAGTATATCTCATTGTAATTATAACAAGTTGGCCTGGCTTGTGTTTGGGCCAGGCTTTGAGTGATGTGGGTCTGCCCTCTGACATTTAAATTGGGGGAAAAAATTGCCAAGAGCAGCTCGGAGGGGCTAGCAGAAAGCCCTGGATGAAATACTTTATCTCCAGAAACATCATTTCTTATTTGTACAAAAGACTTCAGGAAGTATTAGGTGTTGAGATGATTCCAGAGGTGCAAGGCAATTCTGCAGCCACCCACAGGGAAGATGTTAATTACCCCAGCACTGGCTGAAAAGTAGATCATGAATCTCGAGACCAGTGATTTTCCACTGAAAGAATATTTTTCCATTCGGGAGATGTGTTGCCGGCCTACAAGAGCAATTTAACAGTAGGGCCGGTTAGCTTATGCTAGATCCTCTTTCCGCCAGGACTTTTGCAAGTCCAGACTAAGCAGGGTACAGTGGCTGGCTTGGCACTGCCCAGCCTACAGTTCTCCATTGTTTGAGCTTCTCCCTGCACGCTGCGGTCCCCTTCAGCATGGGTGGTCCGGGCTTGCGTTGCAGGCTGCTGCAGAGATTCCAGCGGCCTGAAGCCTCTGACGCAACCTTCTTCTGAAGGCTGATTGGCTAAGAGCTGGCAGCCGGCCACAGCTGGTTTCATTTTCTTCCCAGAGTTTGCACTTCTATGCCTAAACTGCTACCTTTGCTAAGCTGAATGGGGGCAGAGTGTTTGCAGCTTTACTTTCAAATCCAGGAAAGGGTTGTGAGAAGACAGTGGGTGTCTCGTGGAAGATTATCATGGCAGTGCATATCCTGGTGAATATTTATAGGTTCAGGAATCTCAGAGTTTTGTCATTTATTTCTGTTTTGTGCTCCTTAAAAATCATTGATTAAAGTAATATAAAGGACGAAACAAGGAGACAATGTTTGCCACTGATCTTTTGCATTCTCCCTGGTTGCTCCCAGAAGACTCAAAATAAAAGTAAAACCTAATCTAATGAGAGCCTCACCTTGACTCCACGGACAAAATGAACTTCTTTCTTCAGTGTCTTTATGTATTCTCCTTATCCAGGGATGATGTCCCGGTGTGGAGAAAGGAATAGAAAAAAATTACCATTCATTGAGGCTCATGAATATGCAGACATGTTCCCATCCCAAAGCAGTTGATGTCCTCACAGTCCTGTACTGTGAGCAGGCTCAGGATTCTGATCTTACAGCAGAGGCAGCTGAAGCTCAGAGAGGTTAAGCAAGCTGGCCAAGCTTGCTTAACCTCTCTGAGCTTACCACTGCCATTGCATGCCTCCTGCCTTGGCAGAGTCACAAGGCCAGCACTTTGACCTAAAAGCCACCTCACACACAAGGGTGGCCTTGGATCAGCAGCATTTTTCATCTGTTTTACTGCTAGATTCTAGGGCATACAGGAGGGCCTGCTATCCAGTAGATGCCCAGAAAATGCTTTCTGAGTGAGCAAAGAGTTTTCTTTCACTCTGGATTCTTCCAGCAGTAGGGTTCTTGAAATATGTAACTTTGATCTCAATTATGGTTTAGTTCTTCTTTTTTTTTTTTGATGTTAAATTTGGAAAGCTCTTTTATGCTTTCTGAATTATGCTCTGGAGAAAAGGAGAGACACTGTTATTTGGTTCTATCTGGTGGAGTAGACTGTCAGTAATTGAAAGTCTTTCTGCTGCCTCTAGGGAAACCAACTATGAACAAAACCCTGTGGTGAAAATACAGTGTGTGTCTTCCCTGACTGAAAAGTGTTGTCTTGACATTCAGAGACAAACTGGTGAAATTCTGGCACCATCACATCCACTGAGTTCTGTTTAGTGGAAAGCTTATTTAAAGAGACACTGGCTGCACTGGAAATGCTAATAGTCGCTGCAGATGATGCCTCATTTGTCAAGATGTGATATTTTCCTGTCTTATTTAATGCAACTGCAGCACACCGTATGTCTCAAGGGTTGGGAAATCTGTGATGGCATCGAATATCTAAACGCTATCAAGTTTGACATCTTCATACCCTGGCATGGTAGTGCTCATGCTCACTTGTGCCAAAGCAGGTTTTTATTCTGGGAAATACAATGTCGCAGAGCTATCTCAACATTCAGTCTTTTTCTATGTGGCAACATAATCAATCTCTTTGTATCTTTCTTTTGACTGTTTCCATGAGATAGGAAAATGATAAAGACACTTTTTGCAATTAGTTCATTAGGGAAGCTTCTTCCGGTCTGTTCTTATAGATCATTATTTGCAAGAAGATTTAATATGACAAAATGAAACAGTATAATTTATAATAATAATATCAAACAACGAAATTTTTTATGTCCTTGTCACTGATCCAAAAAGGATCTTTGTGTTTATTTCAGAGGTGGGTGTAATTAAGTCTGGATATGGATGCTCTTGGAGGTTTAAGATCATACCACCAGCAAGTAGTAGAAACGGGATTTGAGTCCAGGTTTGTCTGAGAAGCAAGTCTGTATCCTTACTGGGTATTCTGTCTCCAATAAAGATGCACTGAAGGGTTTTCATTACTGTAGTGTCTTCCTATTGTCCTTCCTAGAGTGTAACCATGCATGTGGCCAATGTGAGTATGTTTCTCTAAATATTAATCAGTGCATTAAACTTCTCTTTTTTTCTGGATACTGAGGGAGGCAATTAGGTGAAGATGCTCTGTTGTATCTTGATGAAGGAGAACTGGATCTAGGAATGTGAATACCATTTTGTAAATGTGTGATTAGATCTTTGGCCAACAAGACAATGTAAGAAGGAACTGCAGTGTACTGGATCTATGGAAGAAGATGTTCTAATTCATTATCAAGATGCAGTTTGAGAGTGTGAGATGATCTTCCAGATTGTTTTTGTCCAGCATAGAGCAAGTGCTCAACAGAAGTTGATTGTAATTTTTCCTTTATATTTACAGAGAATGTCAAAGAGTCTATTCTTATGGAAGTCCTAAGCCAATTGGATATGTTTAAGTATTATCTTTAGCAGGTTTGGAAAACCGAAGAAATAATTTTTTCTTTACTATAGAGAAAAAGAAAACCGAAAGAACTAGAATCCAGGGTCTGGCACTGAATTTACGTTTCTTTGGCTTGAGCTAAAAAATATACCCACAGTGTCTTACTTTGCAGATTGTATTGTTTGGGACGATGGGCTAGACTTCTTTTGTTTTTCCAATATCAGTAAAAAACCTGAAATTCAACACTGTTTTCTCCAGTTCCTATTGTCCACCCCTGCCTCCCGTCCCTGTTGCTGAGCTCCTGTGTGGCAGCTTATCTTGTGTGTGTGCTTATTCTTACTGGCATCGGATGTCTGCTCCTTGCTGACACCCACTGGTACACACTGTGCTCTGGGTATGTCATAATTACTATAGGTCACCTGTTACCAAAAAGCTTATCAGGCCATGAATGAAGTGCTTTAGGAACTTCGTTATTTCCTGTGTTTTCTCGTTATCTGGGTTGGTGCTGTGTGAATGATGCTTTCTTTTTCTCCTCCGCTTCACCCTGACCTCTTCTCTTTCTCCCCAGATTTCCATTGTAGACTTACTGGATGTAATGTGTGGCTGTAAGTAATGTTTCATGTGTACAGTAGAATTCCACTTATTTTGATTTTTCAGAATGTGAATAACAGTGATTCTTCTGTAGTTTCCAGACTTGAAGTGCTATTTTAAAATAATGAAGACTGTTAAAGGTATTTTTTAAAAAGCTCTGTATAACTTAGATTTTTTTCCTAGAAGATATGTTTTATTTAACCTTCATTTGAGTGAATATAATTTACTTTCTATGTACTTTGATGACAAATATATACTGAAAGAGATTTTATTATTGCCCCATATATTTTATTACTCTCTTGGTAGGGATAATAATCAGTGACATGTATATAAACATGCAGTCTTCCAGTGCTTTTACCTACAATGTTATTGTTTTCATTTGACAGATTGGGAAATGATACTAGGTGGGAGATGGCTAGTAAAGCAGAGCTGTAATGCGAAGCCAGATCTTCGCAATCCAGAGTGTGTTCTTTTTACAACATACTGCGAGGCTCTTTGAGAGTCAGACTGTATTTACATATGGATGAAAACAGATGAGTTTCATGGAAGATTGGGAAATGAGATTACTACCTTATCTGAGACTCCCTCGCTAACAAAAACCTGACATGCTTTCTGGAGCTCAGTTTGCATATGGCATTAGTAGAGATATGATTATTCTCTTCAAAAATTGTTCCTCTGTTTCTAAAGACTGCAGATAAGCAGTTTTTAATTTCTCCTCCCTCTTCCTTTTGTATTGATATATTAAGAGATTAGAAGAATCATACTCTGTGATTTCCTGTGTTCTTACAACTTTTTTGAATTTATTTTCCTTATTAAATATCATGCCACCATACCACCATGGTGATTTGGAGCAATCTGTGAAATGCAATAAAAATGTCATTTAATATCATTATTGCATTTGTGTTGTATGTTATTTTTGGGATCGGTTTATGAGGGTTATGAGATTAACGATTCTTGTGTTAATCAGAGAGCAGCACACTGTATCACTAAATGTTCAAACATCGCTCTGAAGCTTTTGATCTTTGGTTTAAAGTGATCAGAGTGGCCCTACAGTGATACATTTAATAGTGACTAATAGATTTGAAACTGTCAACTATGTTTGAGTTCAAAGGAAGAACCTAGGTTCACAGAAATGGTAACAGGTTTGAAGTCATTGAACAAGTTAAATAAAAGAGAAAGCGAAGTAGGAACTTATGTCTTCTGATTCCAGGTTGGCAGGTGAACCTTTAGTGGAAAGAGGGAGTCTAAAAATCATGTTGTACTAATTATGTATCCCAGCTCAAAGGTAGCTCAGGTAACACATGTATTGGGGTGTTTCACACTGATTTCCAGATGGAGCTACCACATCTCCCACATGAAATGTTACTTAGAAATTAAAGCAAATTTTCACATATCTTAAGTTAGGAATTCTGGTTCCCTCTTAGCTGGTGTAAAAAAAATTCCCGGTTGCTGCCCAGTGGTGGACTCTCAGTTTCTCCCTCTTGTCCAAGAAGTTGATTCCTCATATCATAAGCTTCTCTAGCTGTGTAGTATACAAACATGTAATCCCAGCAACTTGGGAGGCTGAGGCAGGAGGATCACAAGTTAGAGGCCAGCCTGAAGAACTTTGTGAGACCTTGTGTCAAAATAAAATGAAAAGGGATGGCATGTAGCTTAGTGATCCCTAGGTTCAATGCCCGAACCAAACCAAACAACACAACACAAAACAAAGCAAGACTTTCCTATCTCTAAACCAATATGTCAGCCATTTGAAGAAGGTGGAAGTGGTTTTCACAACCTTCCCTTCAGTTTTAGTGTGGGAAAGAGGTTTACATGAAATTCATAAAATTAACAAGCAGTACGTATTTAGTTTTCACTCATGCATTGATACCATTTCCGCAGGTAACCAGGAGCTTGATGCAAATAGCATCAAGAATCCCAATTCAGAAACCTATGCGTGATTACCAGTCCGCAGTGTTTTAGGGGAATACATAGAAAACAGTGCCAATTTGCTTCTGCTCGCCTGAGGCTAAGTTGATAAACTTTGGAAGAAGAAAGGAGAGATTCATTTAATACCATCCAGGAGCTTAGTCCCATTTCATGAAAGCCAGAAATCACTGTTTCCTTGTTGCGGTGTTTGCTTGAAGCTTAAAGGTCCTTTGTGGCAGTCTTGTTTTCTGGTTCTCAGCTACCAGCACATTTATCTTTGTTTATTTTGGGGGGGTACAGGGAGTTGAACTCAGGACCTTGTGCTTGCCATGCAGGTGCTTGTGCTGCTGAGCTATATCCCTGGCCCATTTATCTTTAATAATGGACATGCAAATTCATTTATGGCAGCAGTCCATCATTGACTGTAGACTGCAGAATTCTGAGAGGACGTGTACTTGGTACCATGGGCCTTTCAAAGGACTGAAAGCCAGAGACATACAGGGAGAGTGTGAGAGTATTTTAAAATTGTCAATATTATGAGCAGCTTCAGCCTTTCTGTGGTTCTGGAAAGAGTTTGTCTGTCACAGGTGAAATGGGAGCCAGCTGAAAGGGTGATCTTTCGACTCAGGTCCTGTGAGAACATCTTCAAGGGTTTTGTTTTCCTTCTCCACAGAGCCCTGAAAAGCATGTAAGTCTGCATAAAGGAGAAACATGTCCGCAGAAAACATGTCCAAATGACAGGTTTTTATGGTCTAGACATTCCAGAATTCCATAAGATTTACAAGGCTCCAATAAAAAGGGGTAGAAAACCCATAAAACTCCAGTGGCTTAAAATGAAACATTTTCACAAAGTGGAAATCAATCTGCTTTGATTAAAAAACAGTTCAAAGAAAACTAAACCGATGTGGTATAACACATTTAGTTAACGCAGTGCCTTTTCACCATCCGCTAGCACCGTTTCCTTCTTACCAGTCAAAGCACAGGAAGATGCATACAAAGACTCCACTGATTATTTACTCTACTGCCCGCCGTGATTCTGAGACTTCTGGTCCTTATGAGATACTTTGAGAGGGCATATTGCTACTCTAAAACATTCTTTGGCAAACGTGCTGTCTCGCCACCAGCACACACCTACATAGGCTTTAGATTTCCAGTTGGGAGAGAAACGCTGTATATCATTCATTCTACTTTGGAGGAGAGTCAGTTATGTCCAATTTAAATAGTTTCACTGTTGGATCATAGGCACGTTTTCAATCAAGCTGGATTTTTTAAAATTGATTTTATTGTTTGCTCTGAATGTAGAAGCAGGTGTAGGGGACACAGTTCAGTTCAGTTTTTCTAGGTCAAAGTCTTCTATAACAGGCTATGTGTTTGGGATATAGATCTTTTAGTCTCTGTAAAGACTGGTTTCTGTAGTTCCTACTGCCTTGCATGAATTTTTAAAAAAAGTATTCATTTCAACAGAAAGCCCATCATGGCAGAGAAGCTGAACTGAGAAATGTGTCATCAGGGAGCTCATAGGATGAGAACAAAGCCCATCAGTCCATTTAGGGTCTTTGAGCCCTTGGAATTTGTCCCATTTTAATAAAACCTTCAAGAAATTATGGTGCCCCAGAAGAGCAATCGGTGTGGGAATGGAGATAATTTTCTAGCAGGCAGATGATTTTTGTACATCAGCCATCCCACCCTTCTCTCGTGTCAGGCACCTGTCAAATCAATCCACCACCCCAAGGTTGCTTTGGAGCACAGAGTCAGAGTACAGATACGTGGACCAGCTACACATTGGTTCCTAAACTCTACCATGTACTGCAGTCGCCAGGAAAGCTCAGAAGGCGTGGAGTGCTAAAGCTTCTCCCTAGAAGTTCTGATTTCTTTGGTCCTGAATGAAGCGTGAGCATCTATCTGCATTTCCAGCAAGTTCCCTGGTGAAGTTGAAGGCTTTCTGTAAGGATTATTGTTCTGTGCTATTACTGCATTGCCCAGATTGGAGTGCGGCCTTGCCAATTCTTTCTCCTGTGTTACAGAGTATAATTCCATGATGACTAGAAAGCTTGTACCCACCACATTTTTTCCGCTTTAGACAACACTTGTTAAGCACCAACAAACTCCTGTTCCTAATCTCTTTCCCACACCAGTCACCAAAGATAATATTATGAGACACGCTACTAAGTGCGTACGTTATAGCATAGTCAAGATGTTCACAGCTTTCTTCGCTAATTATTAGACACTGATTATGTTTTTCTTCTTTCTATGCATAGCTGGATTTTAGGTAGGGTTTTGAGAATTTGCATTTTCTCATTAGAAAATACCTTACAATGAGCCCCTTAAGATGGAACTGCCTCTGTGAACAGGCACATTTTTCAATCACAGATTGTTTCTACCTGTTAAAAAGAAGTGAAGTACTTTCTTAGTTCACATTAGTAATATGTGGACACCTGGGATTTGGACCCCAAGGCTGCACATTTGCTTGTCTAGTGTAACTTTTCTTCGCAGTACTTCAGGTGGGGAAGGGCCCCGAGGTGCTCAGGAGACCACGGCTGCCATACAGGTTGCTCTGTGCAGAGGGACCAGGACAGGAGGTGGGAGCCCCCGAAATGGAGCCACCCTCAGGTCCCTGGCTGTGCTGCGTGCTGCAGGCTTTGCCATCAAAGCTGTGTCTTCTCTGCTCTCACGTGTGCGGTGATTGACAACTGGCGATCAACTTCACCCAGATGAACTGAATCAGCGTGGTGCTGGCTCTGCAGGGTTCACCTGAGGATTGTTGCTAACCACATAAAAAGAACTGGAAAGGAAGAAGGGAGGCTGTTGGTTCTCCTAGAGGAGTTTGTCACACTGGTTCTCCTGATACGAACTTGGCTGTTCTTACTGTCGGAGGAGCTTGGGACCTGACTGTTGCTGAGGATGGCTGTGATACTTTCAGGGGAGCTCTGGTCCTTATTTTGAGTATCGTTTCCTGGCTCCAGTGCAGATCCCTCAGCCTGCTGGCACAGATCCTTCATCCCACTGGCATAGGCTTTCTAGCTTCCACCACTGACCTGCGGGCCTTCCCAGTGCAGATCAGTGAAACAGGCCTGCATGGATATTATTGTGGACTCTAGGTCTCTAGTTGGACTCATGGGGGGCATTGTTATGGACCCTAGGTCTTCAGCTGGCCTCGTGTAGGACATTGCTCTGGGCTCCAGGTCCTCAGCTGGACTCTTTGGATCTTTAGTGTGTGGACAGATCTCCTGCACTCTTCAGGGGTGGCTACTATGAAATAACTAACCCTATGAAGGATTTATCTTGTATTATACTGTTTCCCTTGTAAGCCCTGACTACAGCATGAGAGCTGCAACCACTCCGCCCGGAAGTGGTTGCAGGAGAACTTTTGCTCTGTGCCTCAGAGAGAGGAAAATATAGTCATTTGGAAATATTTTGGGCCTCTATCTGACCTCCCTTTATTTATAGAAACCAGAGTATTTTTGCTGGTGTCCTGCTGTTTCCATGATCTAGATGTTGAAGTCAACTTCAGGGTGTAGAGGTGGTAGAATTAGAAAGCTGGACTGTGAGGCCGGCTGAGGGGCCTATACCTATGATGCTATTGTTCTGTGAAGCTGAGGCAGGAGGATCACAAGTTCAAGGCTGTTATGGTGGATACACTGTGTCAGCTTGAAAAATCTGAAAGTTTAGGTAATTCAGCAGGGGCCCAGGGTCCTCTCTCTATAAACATTCTGAACCTGTGCAAGAGGAGGGCGAGGAAATGGTGTGGGTGTAAAGGACCCCACCCCGCCGCCAGGGAGGGGTGGTAACCTGCTTACATTATACAGGAGGAAAAAAGGCTTTCTCTCCTCCCCACTGTTTCTCTTACTGCTTTTGCAGTTTTCCACCGCCATGAACTGTTGCTCTATCCCATGCCACTGTCTTAGAGGCAGCCGAGTATGGACTGAAAGCTCCAAACTGTGAGCTAAATAAATCTTTCCTTCCTTAATTCTGGGCATTCAGTATTTTGTCTCAGCAACAAAGAAAAGTAGCCAAGACAAAGACCAACCTGGCAAGACTAGAGACTTACTCTGTGTCAAGTTATAAAGTAAAAAGGGCTGGGGATGTAGTTCAGTGTGAAGGCCTTTGCTTTAATGCTTAGTACAGTAAAAAGAAAAAAAGAAAAGAAAGGAAGACTGACTGTGGTCTCACACCCAAGCCAAGTGTTTTAGGTTATATTCTCTGGAAGCACCCAGGGTAGGACTTGGATGTGATTTATTAGGAGTGCGCCTCATCAAACCCTCAGTTTGACAGGAGAGGGACAGATTGGGGGGGCGGTTCGCAAGTAAACCAGGATGTGAAGTGCAACTGCCCCACGCCACGGTGCGTTACCATGGCAGAATTACTTGCCCCTGAGACCAAAGGGCTGTGGGGGTGGAAGGTGGGGAGGGAATAGATTTCCTAGGTGCATGAGCCCCTCAGGTGAGGACAGATCTTCAGACAGGGCATCTGTGGGATGGTAACAGCGGGCTTTTACAACAGCTGGGGTGGGTGCACTGGCCCTGGGGGAGTTCTGGGTGTGACACTAGCTCTGCTTTCAAATTTAGCACTAACAGAAATAAAGCTTACATTTCTATCTTCTTCTACTTGACATATATATAGATGTGTGTGTGTGTGTGTGTGTGTGTGTGTGTATGCACACACACACACACACACGCACACACACGCACACAAACTCTTCATTTAGGGGAAGAGATTTGATTACAACTCTAAAACAATAGCAGTAGACAACAAAGCTATACTCTATATTAATCACTGATCGAGATGGCTTATTTATTGAATAATCAAACGTTCGCTTAAACCTTTCATCACAGCAACGTACAACTGAGTTTGTCTAGAAGGAAAAGAAAATAATAGTTGGTTTGCTTTGCTTATTTTTCTTTCTAGTAAATGAAGGGCTTAACTTCTCACTGTAAGTTGTAAAAAAGAATGAAAGAAACAGAAAACGAGAGTGGTCAAAGGCAATATATAAACAGCACTTCCAGTTAACGTTGAGAATGCTCCAACCATGAAGCTTTGTAAGGTATTGGGGACTATACGGGGCTTGGAGAGGGGCAGGGATAGGTGCAAATTGAGATTCTGTCCTCTATAAGCTCCTTGGGCTCAGGCGATGAACTTAACTTCTCTGAGATGGATTCTCTTCTCTCGTAGGATTGAAAAAATATTCAGTACAAAATCGAAAGCTTCCCTTAGCAATGCTGGTACATGGTGAGCACAGAGAACATAGACCTCACTCACTTCATAAAGACTCACTGCCCGTATGGCTGTAATATACCCTGAGCAGTGTTCTGCATTCTGTGCTTATCAGCATGAATTATGAAGCAGAAATAATTACACTACTGAGTAGGACAAAACAAATGTATCTTTGGGAGACCAGAGAAGAAGCAATTATGAGGGTGAGGAGAAAATCTTTGCAGAGAAAAAACATGTTTTGAGTTGGATTTAACAAGATGTGAAGAAGCTTGTTAAAGGTAAGGGAGGGCCCAGGTAGAGGAGTGCTGTGGAGGTGCCTGATAGTTAAGCCCTATATACAAGGTCATCAGGGAGTAAGTGTTTCTGAAAGGTGCCTTGAAACTGTTTTGGCCAACTTGCTGTTGATACTTCTTACTGTGAAACAATACGCCTTCTCGTTTTGGTCCCACACATGTTAGAACTACATGTGACTCTAGTCCGGTGATGGCAAACTTTTTTTAGAGACCAAGCATCAAACTGCAGCCTCAGACTCACTTATTTATCAGAATGTACCAACACTGCAATTAAATGGGAATGCTGAGGTTTTAGTTTAGAAGAAACAACTCATACATTACCATCTTTTGTCTTCAAAGAAAAACACAGCAACCCATGTGCCATAGCTTTGCCACCACCACAGTCTCATCCCTGAACCAAGTTTCTGTAGGTACTTATGAACCCTGAATTTTGTGATATTTTGATATGAATGTGCAACAGGCAATGCAGATATGTGGGAAAATTGCTATGACTGTTCGCTTTAACTTACATTCATTGAATTACAGTTTAAATGAATTAGAGGCTTGGTGTTTACATGCACGTGACATTGAGATGTTTTTAAAGAAAAGACATTCTATATGTGAAATGCTAGTTTCATTTTACCATTTAAATAGCAATCTAATATATATATGTAAATACATACTTTTTCTTTTGAGATAGCTTAACTGGAGAAGATTCTAGATTTAAGATATTTTAATTACTAAGAAAATACATACTGAACAGTTGTCAAGTGCTGAATGTATTGTAGAATTGTTCAAGCTTCTCTGCACCCTTAACAAGATTTGATACAGTCAGTACTCTTTGTCTACCCATCCTCTACACTCCTCCTTGCTAACAAAATCCTGATAGTTTTGGATATGTTGTGGTGTAGACTGTTCTCCAGACCCCTTACCCAGCCCTGTGGACTGAAAAATGATTCAGCCATAGCTTGGTCCCTGTTCACTAGTGATTGGCTTAAGGGTGGACATGTGACTCAGTTCTGGCCAATCAGATATAAGAAACTATATGTTAGGGGCTTCTGGGTAAGATTTTGCTCTTGGTAAATAGACAAGTGGCACCACAGGATGCCTTTTACCCCTCTTTGTAGCACTAGGCATTCTGACAAGAGAGTAAAATTCTTAAAGCCGATGTAGCCATCTTGTGATCATGAGGCAGGAGCTGAGACCATCTTAAGCAAACCAACTCATTTTCTGAACAGCTGAGCTGCAGAATCACCCCTGCAACTGACTCTCTGGGCTGCGTGGTATGTTAGAAAAAGGAGCTGCAATAGTTTCAGCCAGTTGTAGTCAGGCAGGCAGTTACTTGTGACCACAAGGATTCCATCTTGTTTTGTATTCCCATTTTACAGCTTGGGTCAGTGACTCAAGATTTTATAGATAGAATAACCAGATCTGTCTGCAGCCAAAGCCCAGCCTATTTATCCTGTAAAAAAACAACATAAGTTTAAGAAAGTATCTTTTCTCTCTCTTACACATTAGTCTTTTTCATGAAGAAAAAGAGTTTATAGTGCCTTTCACCACCCCAGGAATTTTCAGCACTCCAGTAACTCGGCTGAGCACCAGCATAACACAGAAGGTAAAAACACATGTTGTTCCTATCCACCAACGTTACTGTATTGTGACCTATGGGTACCATTTATGAGTAGGTTAGTATGTGTCTTGTGTTGCATGCTGCACATGCATTAGTTTATTCCAGAGTAACTTTGTGAGGTAGGTTGTTTCAGATGATGGAATATACTTCAGAAAGTTCATATAACTCCTATGAGGTAGAAACAGGATACAAACCAACTTTTACCAGCAATTTAGCATTTTCAACCATTGTTTGTACTTTGCATATTCAGAAAATGAAATTTCCCCTGCTTCTTTCATACTAGTACAAGGCAACTACTCTGCCAAGAGGAGTTTCAGCAAGAATACCATTTGCCTTTGCCAAGACAAAAATGGAATTAACTTAATATGGTGGCTAGCTGCTTGCCAGTGAATTATAATACCTTAGGTTGGAAGCGATCAAAGAAGTCACCCTGTCCAGCTTTTCCTTCCCACCCCAGGCAGACCTTACTCAGTCTTTGCATGGAAATGTCCACTAATCTGAAATGGCTCATGTTGGTGTAGTTCCAGGTATTAGAGAACTTGCTCTTCTTATGGATTTCTTTTTTCAGCATGATGTTAGAGGATGTAGGTATACTTTCTATACATGTGCAATCTCAGGCACCATGGTGATCTGAGTGTTCATCTTCCCAACATAGAATATTTCTTTTCCCTGCTCAGTCCTTTTTTCCTTATTATTATAATGCAGATGAGAAGCTCTAGTACTATGGGGTTAAAGGAGAAATTGGAGGGGAAATGTCTGTACTACAAATCCCCAAGGGAATCTGAATGGTCTACTTAATTGCTACTGTAAAGGTATAATTTTCTAATCATATGACCTCATAGGCCATTGGACAGGAAGTGGGTTTTCTGCCCTTGTGTCAGCTGGTACATGAGAGAATGTCTGATTTTAAAGGCTTACCGTGTATGTGCCTCACCAGGGACTACATATGTGGTGGTTTCGTTCTATCAAAGGCCACAGGCATAGTGGTGATGTAAAGCAGAGTCTTGCCTGGCAACCATGCCTACTGTAGTATATAAAGGCTTAATGAATGTTAATTCATT
Organism: Dinomys branickii; assembly: GCA_004027595.1. NCBI lineage: Eukaryota > Metazoa > Chordata > Mammalia > Rodentia > Dinomyidae > Dinomys > Dinomys branickii. The sequence goes on from PVLD010004644.1 coordinate 98,720, forward strand.
TCACTTTTTTCTTATTTCCCTTGAAGGTCTTGCAAACCCTCACTCAGTTCAGTGTGGGAAATGCCCATTTAACACTCTGTGTGTTTGTTTTCTCTGTCTCCTGCTACTCTGCCATGCAGAGATTGCATCTTCCATTGCTTTAGTCTTACTCTATAACCCTAAGGTAATTGTGGATCTCAAAGGAAGCACATCTTCACAGTTTGACACTCATCCCTGATTGATTCACCAAACTAAAATTTTGCTTTATAACGAGGGGAGCAGAATTATTTTAACCAAATTATTTCTAAGCCCCCAAACTCTGATGAGCTTTCACTCAATGGTGAATAGCTGAAAGTTTTAAATCTTGCCTTGGAGGAGTTTGGCAATCAGGTGTGCAGTGATCGATCAACTCTTTTTCCTTCTACCTTTTCTGTTGTCAGAGTTGAGACATTGTATTGTAGGCTAACACAGTCCCTAGTCCAGTTATCTTCAAAGTTTAGTGGGCATAAGAATTCCTGAGGAAGATTTTTTAGAATCCTACACTTCACCAGTATTCTGATTCCTATGGAGCCCGAGAACTGATTTTTAAAAATACTAGCTTCCAAGTAAAATGGTAAGGTTGAGAAACACTGAAGTAAGGGAAAGAAGTTTTGGATCATCAGTTTAGTGACCTTGTTTTGGGTTCTGCAGTGGCCACTTTCTTGAATTCAGACTCTAGTCTCTGCCTTTTCCTTGTGAGAAAATATTTATCTTTTATCCAAAAGATGGCCCTTGTCTTACAACCACTTCCTGCCCATATCTTTCAGGAACTGAGGACTGGGCACTGACTCCCAATTCACTGTGGCTTGGGTCTTTATTTTCTACACTTATTTGAAGACAGAAATTTCTGGATCAAGAATTAGATAAAGAGAAAGTAATTGGTTAGGTTCTGTGTTTCATCTCTGGTGTGAAAAGGTTGAGCCAGAAACAAAATAATTGACTGGTAGGCACTGTGACCATCAATTCTCATATGTCAACTTCATTAGTTTAAGAAATGCCTAGAGATTAGCAAAGCATGCACCTGGGTGTGTCTGGGTGGGTCAAGGAGGTGTGACCTTGGGCACTATATATAGTCCCTTACCCCTTCCTCTCTTCCACTGTTCCCTTGCTCTGACATATAGGTTTGTTCTACCATTCTCTTCTACCATGAGATTTCTACCTTACAGCTTGTTGACCATGTATTGGCTCTCCTGAAACTGTGAGCTAAATTAAACTTTTCCTCTTTTAAATGTTGACTGTTGTGTCTCAGTGATGGGGAATTTGATGAAGAAGATAAGTTCCAGGGACATGGGGTTGTTGCTGTGACTGTACCTGAACGCATGGTTTAGAAGCCTTTTGAAGTGCTTAACTGGAGAAGTTTGGAAAGGTTTGGAGTTGCCATCTAGAGAAGCCTTAGAATACTATAAATAGAACCTAGCAGGTGACTGTGTTCAGAAGACCAGACTGCTGATATGAATTCAGTAAAAGCCAGCTTCATGTTTTCAGTTGGGAAGAACTTAATTTGCACTTGGCTTAGAGACTGCCTGTGTTACACTTTAGCAGAAAATTTGTCTACATTTTGGCCATATCCTGAGACTGCAAGAGACTGAGTGTGGTTGCTGAAGAGATTAGCACTATTAAAAAGAAAACAAGTACTGTGGAATGTGACAAGAAGAAAGGTGGTTTGAGACTATCTCAGGTATCAACAAGATCCCACTCATCACAGGCTCAAGAGTGGAAAAATGTAAATATTTCATTTGAAAAGGGTGTTCCTGGGATGCTTGCTTTAAAAGGTTCTTCTAGGGAACCGTGCTTGGGCACTCAGAGGCTTTTGCAGCCACAGTCCAAGGGGGCCCAACAAATGCTTGAGCTCACAGCTGACCTTGGCATTGTTCACATGGTAATGGTTTTATAGACATGCTGAATGCAAGAGTTGTGGGGTGAGGGAAGCCCTGGCCAGGTTCTCAGAGGAAGACCAAGGCAGTAAGGGAAGGAGTTCCTGAGAGAGCAGTCCTTGAAGCTGGAAAAACTCAGGAAGTTGGAGATGTCAGAAACTTGAAACATCTGCTGAGAAAAGTTGCAGCCCAACAGTGGAGCCAGCCCAAGGGAGGGTGTATAGGCTGCAACCAGCAAGGTCACAGGATTGGGACTGCTTAAGTCCTCTGAAATTCACATCTTATAATCCTGTACCCTGAATAACAGATATGGAGCTAGAGGACTTAACATTTGCTCTATAGGGTTTCAGTATTGCTGTGGTGCAAGTTTTTACTATTCTAGTAGTCTTATCTTTTGGATGAGAAGGTTTACCCTTTGTAATTGTACCTTGGAATTCTGTAATTTGCTTTTGATTTTTACCAAGGTTCATAGCTAAGTGTTTGCCTTGAGTCTCAAAAGAGACTTGGACTCAGACTTTTGAACAATGATGAAACTGTTAAGACTTTGGGGAATGGATTATTGCCTCTCTAGTTACACATGGGATAACTGCATTTTGTTTAGTGGAATTAGGAACTTGCTAATGTCCTTATTTGGAGATTAAGGAAATGTGTTTGGGTATGATATTGACCAGGGGTGGACTGTGACCATTAGTTAATCTTGATAGGTCCACTTCATTGAATTAAAACATGCCTACCAGATTAGTAAAGCATGCTACTGGATGTGTCTGGGTGGGTCATGGGGGTATGATTTAGGATACTATATGGTCTTTTACTCATTCGTTTCTGGCACTATTCTTCTGCTCTGCTTGCTGACCATCACAAAGTATACAGCTTTTCTTCACCAATTCCTTTCCCCATGAAGTTCTTGCCAGAGAGTCTGCTGACCATGTACTGATCTCCTCATATTGTGAGCTGAATCATACCTTTCCTTCTTGAAGTTGTGCATATCAGGTGACACTCATATCTCTGCTGCGGGAAAGCTGACTAATATGGGCACTATTCCTAAAGCTATTTTTTCTTAACTTCTTGTAATTACTGAAATGGCCTTTTTTGTTTTTAGCTCATTTTATACTCCTTTTTGGTGTTCTGGGTCTGGTTTTTTATTGTGTAAATTTTCATCTCTGACTTTTTTGCCTATTGCTGAATGACTTCTAGACTTTGACCTAGGTCTAATATTGTATCATATATTTATGATCAGAACTAGCATAATGATAATAATAAACATCTACAGAGCATATGTATTACATTTGTATGTTATTTAACCCTCACAGCAGAAGTGTGCAGTTGGTCCTATTCTTATCCTCCATTTCAAATAAAGAAACCATGGCACATAGGTTAATTTCCTGTTGTTAAGTGACAGCCAGAATTAAGATGCAGAGAGCCTGATTCCTGAATCTTTGTCCCAGCAAGCTAATTTTATCACTTTATTCCATCTCTACTGGGCCATCCATTGCTCAGTGACAAAGAAGTCTTTGGAAAAGCCTCCTTTTCCTCCAATGCTTGTGATAACATATGGAGGTAGGGGCCTACAATTTCCAATAAATCCTGCTAGAAACCCCTGGGGTAGCATTTAATTTCAATAATTTTCTCTCCAAAAGAACATTTTTGAAACCATGACATTCCTTATTATCTCCCTTAAATAATGAGATCATCTCAGTGATTCTGGGGGCCTTGTTGCATTTTATCAGTGGCGCCTTTGTTGCACAATTTACATTTTTGCTCTTGGAGATACAATAAAAGATTTATGTCTGATGGGCTGTGATGTGGTTTGCATCTAAGAGAAAAACAATTCCTTCCAAAAAATACCATATCCCCAAATGATTTCATAATTGCAAACAGTGTTGACGAGCTCTTTGGCTTAAATAAGTTTATAACATATTTGCTGTGTTTTTGTGTAGATATGTTTTGATGTGCTTACTAAGGAAAAATAATTAAAAACCCTTTGCCATTTCTAATTGAGAAGAAAGAAATGCAGCCCATTAGCTGATGTCTCCCATCATAAGATTTTTTTCTCCCTCATTTCATTCCAGATTTGTCTCAAGGATTAACTTGTGTTAAATAGTTTCAGGTCTGAGCGTCAGCCATGTTTCTCATTATTGGAGATCAAAATGGCTTAATTCTCTTTGTGTGTTGGTGCCACTAAAACACAAGGGAATCTTAAAACTACAGACTCCTGATAGAAGCACCACATTTTCTGAGACAATGTGCTTAGCCGAGCTTGTGATTTTTCTGCACTAAGTGCGGAACCAATTCTTCATCTTGAGAAGTTTCAACCTCCTGGTGTCTTGCACAGGCTAGGCAGGATTTAGTGGAGATATTCTAGGGTTCCAAAAATTGAGTCCTGTTGTACCTGAAAACATGTAGTTGTGAATTTGTCTTTGTAATGCTCCTTTAATCAACTGCTTGGGTTCATCTTTAAGCATAATGTTACCATCCATCTGATGGGATAAGAATTTATCATCTAAATTAATCCAGGAGCATCTAACTTAAACAGACGTGATTTTAAATTCTGATTTGACTACTACGTATTTGTGACCTGGGTGGAGTTTGAAAACTTTCCTCATCTGCAAAATGGGTCTAACCCTACTCATTTATTGGCTGCAGAAAAGCTACAAGAGTTGTGTCTTGCTAAGGAACTGCTAAGCACCAAAGGCCATATAAAGTGGCTTGCTAACAACAGTGTTACACCGTTGCACTGAAAGGCCAAAGACTGAATTTGAAGCATTCTGGAGAGTCTTTCTAGTGCTAACACTTCACTGGGATATTTCTAGATTTGGTTGTCTTATTGATTCAAGCTAAATGATTCATACTAAGGGAAAATTTGAGGTGCACAGAGGCATGGGGCAAAAAGTTTTCTTTGTCCCTGCTTAGGATCTGAATCAATGGAGAGAGATGCCCAATCTATATGGGAAATCCAACCCAAAATATTATTTTTATCACTGATAAAAGCATGAGTGAAAACTGAGGCATGTATATATGGCTTCCCCATGGAAAACCCTAGAAAGAGCTAGAGTTAGTCCTTCCACTGGCCCGGGACACTGACTACCCTCCTGAGGAGAGGACACATATGTTCTTACCTGACAGATGGTTCCCAACAAAGGATGACAAAGGCCTTCCTACGCATCTGTTTCACCTGTTCAGATGAGGGAGCGAGAATTATGCCAAGGACACTCCCCAACATGGAAGAAAGCATCAGCTGGGGAAACGAGTGCTCCCTTCCTGGGACTTTTGATTTCATAGTCTACAGAGCTCAAGAAGCAAGACCCAGATTTGTCACTCAGTGAAGAGAGTTTGTGAGGATGAGTTCTGACTGAGACACAGGTAGGGTAAAATTGTTCACATCAACAAACTCTGTCTTTTCTCCTAAACCTATAAAGTCTTGATGACATAATGTCCCATGCATAAAGAATCTACTTTTGATCATTCTGAGTCCCAGGTCTCTCTGTCTCTTTCTAATTTATGACCCTAATTCTGCTCTTGAACAAGCTGCATCGAAATCTTCATACTAAAGTACTGGAGGGGATGATGTTAGCAGCCAAACTGATGATAGTGAAGCTAAGGGTGGGGGTATGATTTCTACTTTGTTTTAGCTTTGACAGAGGTAAGTTGTTTTATTGTAAGACTTGGCACCTCTGCCTTGTCCAGCTGCTTAACAAATGTGTATCCACAGTCAACAATGGAACAGACTAGAGGGTGTAGATAGCTGAATGTGAGCCACAATTACTACTGTTAAAACAACTCAAAGCACATGTCCCACTGACAGGGGTGTGGGGATGGCAGGCTGCACACACACCACACAGACGTTTGGAGGTATGTTTTCAAGTTGCGCATTGCAGGAGGTCCTAGCCACACACACGCTGTCAGTCTTAGCATCCCGGCCTATGCATGAGTAGCGGGGCCTCACACATACAGATCTCTTCCTTACCAGGCTGTCATGTGGGGGTTTTTAAGACCTCTTATTATATTACTTCTGTAGAGCACCTATGTCACTGCCTTCTAATTTTTTTTTTTTTAATCATTTCCAAATTTTTCACTGCAAACTCCACAGGATTGGAGTTGATAAATCCTGTTCATAGTTGTATCGGTGGCACTAGGCATCTGACATACAGGAGGGACCTACAGAATACCTTCTGGAACTGAATCAAATGACTGTTGGCTTCCCAAGGTCAGGGGCACAGGCCCCATGCACTGGGTTTCTGGTTTTGTTAGGAGGGCACCTCCTAAGGCCCATGACCTTCCTTAATGTCCAGTCACAACTGACAGCTTTTAAGGTGATTCAAGACCCTTGGGAAATTAATCACAGTAACGTGTTTGTACATACAGAGACACCTAGGCTCCAGGGTAGTCACATTTGATTTTGAATTCTCCTGAGTCCTTCTGTGTAACTGATTCTTTTTTGTTTTGTTTTGTTTTGATACAGGGTCTCACTATGCATTTCAGGCTGGCTTTGAACTCATGATGTAGTGGAGCTTAGCTTCGAATTTGTGGCGATTTTCCTGCCTCAGCTGCCCGAGTGCTGGGATTATACGCTGATGCCACCACACCTGGTTGTGTGTAACTGGTTTTTTTGCAAGGATCACCAAGACTGGAACTCAGGCACAAAATCTACGGGGTGGCAAAAACTGAGCCCCTAAGATAAACACAATTTTAAATTTTAGTGCAATATTTTGAAAACTCAAAATTAGTACAAACTTTTCATGATGAATCAAATATCAAAACTTTAAATAAAGACAGTTTCAGGATTCTTGATTTGCCTTTTTTTTTTGTTCAAATGACTCTTCCTTATTAACTCACTGGCTGCACCCCAGTCCCAGCTCTGGAGGAGACTGCGTTGAGGAGAAATCCCCTCACCCCCTCAACTTTCCCGACTTTTACCACTTGATCCATATACTTTATTCTGTATCAGAGTTAGACGGTTAGAGCTGGAAGAAGGTTCAGGTAGCGTGGGAAGGTCAATGAATAAACATAGCCATAAAAAATGGAAGAAGTTGTCAAACCTGAAGGGGCTACCTTAGAAAAGATTGAAGAGGAAAAATGGTGCATATTTTACAACTGAATAACGAAAGATTGAAGTAAATAAAACCTCACACTGTTCAGGCTGCAATACTTATGCTTCAGCCGCTGTGCACGGCTCCATTTCTACTTGCTTTGTCCTTTACTGGAGTTGGATTTTAAAAGGGCCTCTTCCTAAGCAGCTCTGGATTTCCTCTCCGCAGTGCAGAATGCTGCTGTATGCAAAGGAACTTCACATGGCAGCAACTGCGTATGAAAGCAGCCAGTGCTCCAAATGCGCCGTTCTCTCCTACTGGAAGGACTTCCTTCATTTACATACGAGAACAAGCAGCCAGGAAGAGGGGAAAACACAAATACAAAATCTTCAAGAGCCTTTTGGAAGCACAGCAGAAAAGCACAACGCCAAAGCACCCATGCCAAGTGGTTTTTTAATTTCTTGCAAAGCGGCAGCTCCAGGGGGAAGAGTTAGGTTCTGAGGCGCGTCCAGTTGCCTGGGCTGAAAAAGAAGGTGCCGTTGTGCAGCAGGCTTTGGCTGGGAGGGAAGGGGGGGGCTGGGTAATTGCACAAAAGCATCTTGCAAGTTCTGTAGCTTCATCTGCTTCCGAACAGGAAAACAAAGTGCTGAAGAAGCTTGAGGAGGAAGGGGAAGTCTCAGGCAGTTTGCTCCTACTGAGGCACAGCTGTGGCGGTATCACAATATTTCCCCAGTGTTTTCTCTGGAGCTCCTTACCTGGTGCCAATGGGACACCACAGAAGTATCAGAGGGCTGCCTGGTTGGAACAGAATCCTGGGCAAAATGCTAAGTATTCTCCCGGACCCTTCCTGTAGCACGGGGTGTGTCTGCCTTATTTGTATGTCCCCTGTTCCCCTCAAACACACACACACACACACACATACACACAGAAATTCTGAGGGCATAGGCTTCAGGCAAATTCTCCTGCTGTGCTGACTGTGGGAAGGTGAAATATCTTGGCCCACAGCAAATGAAACAAGATACAAGTGGATCCACTACCAAAGACCAGATTTCTTGTTTTTGGTCCCTCCAGACACAGAACTGCAGATATGAGGGAGTAATCTTTTTGTGGACCAGTCATCTTAAGGCTGGTTGCACATTAGAAATATCCAGGGAGCTTTAAAAAATATGGATGCCAAGGCCCTGCTTCAGGACTATTAAATTAAATATCCTAAGGGTGGGAAGTATGCATCCAAAAAATTTTAAAGCTCCCCAAGTGACTGTAATGTGCAGCCAGGTTTGAGAAGTCTTGACCCAGAGTTGGGGCCACAGGCAGCCCTTTTCTCTCCACCCCAAGGGCTCGTCAGTCTCCAGCAGTAGAAGCTCAGACTGCCTTTTTTGCTTAATTCCGTTCAGTGACATGTAGTTCAATTCAGTAAATATTTATTCAACTGCTTCTCTGCCCTTCAGTCCTAGTTGTGTTTCCCACCGGTACCCTGAGGACCCGGTGTCCCAAATATGTTTTAGGGTATGTGAATTTATCTCACTTCTTTTCAGGCATATTCTTAAAAATTACTCCCTTGGACATAGATTGCAAGTTGCTAAAAATTATGCATTGGATTCAGGGAGCATCTTTCCTGACACTAAATCTCTAAGCAGATATCTGTGTGTGTGTGTGCACGCGAGCGCAATTTGCATCTTTGAACGTGTTCCTTTATTCGTGTGCGTTAGTTTGCATTGGTGAGCTGAGCTGAGACAGAGTACTCAGCTTTTAAAGACCACCAGGATGAGTAGGAGATAGGACGAGTGAGGAAGGAATTAAAAGCTCTGTCCACTGTGTAGCTGGAGGAGGTTTGGAGAAAGGCATTTCAGACTTATTCAGAAGGGGCTCTTGTACCTGGCAAGGGTGGAAGATTAATAGAAGAGTTTTAGAAGAGGAATCATTTTTCTACGGAGGGTTTCAGGTAACCTTGTGGGCTTCAGTGGCAAGACTTAAACATGTCACCAAAGGCTATGCAGGGAAACCAGGAAGACCCAAGAAGTAAGCTGCCACTGCCTTTGACTTTCATTTGTTGGCACTCACTTCTCACCCATTCTGGCCTCAGGACTGAACTTCCAAATCAGGAGTTTGCGATTATCCTTGGGCTTGCAGTGCCTGGGAGGGTACTTGGCAGGAGAAGACTACAGTTTTCTGCTTCTGGAAAGTGAGGAAGAAGACTCACAGGAGGAGGTGAGAAATGAGCTTCCAGAATTGGATTGACCTGGGGTTTTATACATGAGCTGTGGAACCTTGGGTAAGCTATTTCTTTTTGGTTTCTTCATCTGCAAGATGAAAACATTCATGCCTATCTTATTTTGTGCTTTTGAGATGCAGGCTTAGTGTACTAGACACTGTGGAAAATGCACAGTGAACCGCTTGACCATAGGAAATGTCTGTGAGATGGAAGTTGCCTTGTTGAGATATGAAGTTTCCTCTATTGTTTTGCAAGGGTGGTGAGTATTTGTGCTTCTATCTACACTTGACCTTTCCAGATGCGTGTTCAAAAGGCGAGCAGACTGGCTGATTAAGAGTGTGTGATGTTGAACCTACAAGATGAAATGGGTTTTAGGAATTTGTCAACCAAATACCATGAAGAAATAACACATTTCCAGAAAGTTCTCTGATAGTTCCATCTAATCTCCCTTGCCCACAGGTTCACACTGTAGGCTTCTGTACCCCTTCCCCCAAAGTCCGAACCCCCACAAGAGGAACAGCCTTCCTCCACCTGCACCGTGACCCAGCCTCACTGTGGCTGTCTCCACTTTTTCTCTACTTCCTACAGTGCGGCAAAGAGAGTGACGCTTGGGACGGACCTGGAAGGGTGCATGGAATTTCCTATGGCAGAAGCTAGGCACTGTGTCCTATAATGATAAACGTGATTAATATAAGAAAAGGCATAGAAATACATTTAGGAACAAAAATAGTAAGAGAGTTGTTCTGTTGAACAACTGTGCCTAAAACAAGTGGAGAAGTAACCTTGAAAGTTTGGCTGAGACTATAGATTCCAAACTGAGAACGGAAACTTATATAATTCTCTAATTCTATAACATGACCGATCTCTTACAAAACTTGGTTTCAAATTTCTCTCCAAATAATTTCTTTTCATTCTCTTATTTTGATTTCTCATGGCACGTTTATTTATTTCTCCCCTTGTGTCTTGTGGCGGGGTCCCAGTCTTGGCCCACTGAGAACTCATCTGCTTCTGATGGCTGTTATTTCTCCACCTAAAGTCACAGTCTGTTCTGGGGCTGGGGAGGAGCTGACCCATCTGCTTAATAGCTAACTGCGATATGACAAAGGAGAATTGGAACATCAGCGGGGGTCTGAGAGGCTGGCCTGGGAGGAGCCCGCCAGGGCACAGATCTTGTATCTGTACACGTGCCCTTAACCATGGGGAAGGGGTAGGGGGTACTTTATGGAAGGGAACAGAGTCATTCCCTTAAGTTTCTGAGGGAGTAAATATGATGTCAGCAATTAACTCAGGCCCTACATTCTGTTTTCTTACAAAAAATCTTATTTTAGTTGCAGTATCTTTGACACATCTGCTGCCATAAACATGCCACAAATAAAATTCAGAAATATCTTTTGCACCTAGAACTTGAAAACAGAAATTTTGAATTTGAAGGAATCCTATAGAGTACAGGGTGGAGGGGGCAAACCCTCTGTCTTGGGGAGAGGAACAAAGTCCTCACATGACACGGGCCCCTCTGGAACTTGGGCTCGGAGGTGCACTACGTAAGGGGAGACAACAGGGCCAGGCATCTGGCTCATGGCCGGAAAGCCTCAGGTCAGTGCTGAGAGATCTCCTAGTTTCCAGGGCATTTTTGCAAGAAATGTTAATGCCAAAAAGTGAAATAAGAGGGAAAAATTGCTTCTAACCCCAACAGCCATAGTAAATAACTTTAAGATTTCAGGACACTACTACCAGATGGTAAAAGACAAAGCCATTTGGTAAATTATTTTGGCAGAAAAGGGGGCCAAGTGAGTTGTTGAGTCACACATTGCACAATGATGTTTAGGTCAGTGATGGACCTCAGTATAATGACAGTCTTCTAAGGCTGTATATCACCCAGTGGCATGGTGGTCAGCTTAATTTGCATAAGTGCACTCTGGAAAGTTCCCACAATCAAACTGCCAAACAATGTTATTTCCCTGTTGTTAAGTGACATACAGCTTTAATTAAAATTCAGATGGCCTGCTTAAAAAAATAATCCGAGGTACATCTAGAGTGACAGATTATTTGAGTAGAGAAGGATGTCATTTCTCACGGAGGCCAAGCTTTTCATGTCATTGAGGAAACTGGTGTCCAGCTACTTCCTGTTTAAGTGAGGGACAGAATTCTGGTCTTGCAAGAGCTTTGTCTACTGTTTCAGTGCCTACCACTTTTCTTACACATAATCCCAAGAGCACCCTAAAACTTTGCTAGTTGAGTCCCAAGGTGGGCACAGCGAAGAATGGGTGCGGTGCATGCCAACCATGAAAAATGTGACACATTGGTGTCAACGTCTGGAAAGAGCAAGTGGGCAAAAATCACAAAGGACATCCAGGTAGTGGTGTGGCCTAGTCAGCCTGGTTTTTCTGGTCAGTTTCGATATTTAGGGGGAAACAGAAAAGGGACTTTGTTTACAAATACAGGGGGAGGGGTTTCCTCCATAGCAGAGCAGCGACATCCTTTTTTAAGCTGGCACAGTGGGGATGATGGGAAGGTGTGGATGCTGACCAGAGACAGGACAGGGAAGAGGGTCCCAGGCCTGTCAGCTGCTGCCAAAGGCAGGATGGGTGTTGCGATGGTGGTCGTGGACGAGTATTTGAGAAAACTCAGCCGTCTCTGAATCTCAAGAACGAGGGGACAGACAGGGCCGTATGGGAGGGGGAGGCTGCTTCCAATAATGCCAGCAAAGCATCTAAAACTTCCATCCCCCGACACTCTCACTGAGGGATATGAACAGCTATGAACTCATAGGCTGGGGGCTGTGAGTGCAGTGAATTATCATGAATTCTAGGGGAGAAAAGTAATCAGCATTATGGCTCCAAGTTCATTTTATAGAGTAAAACAAATGAACAAAACCCCCCATAAATGACGTCTGTGTATCAGAAGATACCCATGGCCAGCAAGTATAGGCGTGGGCGATGCTTTCCCCTACTAGGTAAATATCTCTTGATCCCCTCATTTAAATATCTCTTGATCTCCTCACTCTGCCATACTGATAAACCATAAATAAAATCCTCTATTCAAGTATCTATGTATCAAAAGTGTCTCAAAGGATACACCAGGTAACAAGATCCGTGCCAAAACTATGAATGCTGGAGAGGTACTATTCTGCAACAGCGGGTGGCTAAGATGCTGTCTACTTCGGTTCTTCCATCTGTGAGGTGGGAGAACATGAATTCTGGACAGTTAGCATTACTGGCTGTAATAACACAGTGCGAAGGTAGAACAAGTCAACTCGGAGTGCAGACAAGGCCAAAGCAGGGAAGTTGGTCAGTGAACGGCGCAGGAGAAGGACATGGAGAACACCCTGACTTAGACTGAGAGCTTTTCTCCTCTCTGGTCCTGGGTTACTCAGTGCTTAGGGGCTACTTTTAAGATAAAAACAAGCCTGTATCTTGTCTTTCTTCTCTGAAGTATTTATAGTTTTGGACACCCCTACACATATGAGACAGTTAATTGATTAATAAGTAACAATTTATTTCCTAAACAGGTTTGGCTTTGCCCCTTCACTGAACATTTCTGGTTGTCTACACAAGAGTCACAAGAGTCTGATTTTGGAGCACCCCATGAAAGACTTGCTGGGGAGACCTTTGAAGAGAAAGTGGTTCTGACAGGTCGCAGGGTTCAGGGGCATCTGTCCACGTGGGTAGATGAAGAAAGCCACCGAGCATTTTCTTCCAGGATGCCAAGGACATTAAGGAAAAAAAATATTGCAATTCTACTTCTCTGCCACTAGATGATATGCATGTATAAGCAAGATAAAAGTCCTCTGACATTTCCCTCCCTCACTGGTGCCACAGTGATGTGGGCAAGTTAAAGTGTCCAGAATTCAACTGCAGGTGTTATTAGGAGAGGTAAGGTAAATGTGAAAATAAAAACTGTTGGTATTTATTTGGATAAAAACTACAAAATGAATCTATTGAACACTTATGTTTTAAGCTGAAGGTCATTGAACTAATGCTGCAGGGTCAAATCCAACTTGCCCTTGTTTTTATAAATAAAGTTTTATTGGAACATGGCCATACTCATTCACCTGTGATTGATTTTGCTCTACTATGAGAGTTGAAATGGAAACTCTATGAACTGCAGTACTAATGTATTTTTATCTGATCCTTTATGGAAAAGGATGGTCAGTACCTGGCTCAAGCATATAAAGCCATGCCAGCTCATTCAATTTTCCTAGTTTTATAGCTATGCACATGAATTTGTATTTACAGATAAGGAATTTGCCTAATATAGCATGAACCCCCGTCCACATATTAAGTGACTATTGCAGGCAAGTATGACAAATGCCATAGCTATTGGTCCCCATGTGCTTGTATTTCAAAATGGTTGACCATTGCTTCCAAGTAGGTGGTAGAGGACTTAAAAAGAGGATGTTAAAGTTATTGCAAGGCAAAGCTGCCTTCATGGGACACACAGGGAGGCTGAAGCAGCTGGTTGGGAGCACTTTCTTCCAACATGACACCTATCAGAATATATTTAAAGAACCACTGAAACACAGTCACTCATAAGACTACACATGCGACATCAGAGGAAATGGTGTTTAAATTGTGATCCAAACCTTTATGGTCGGGCTGGATTTGGCCAACAGGCAGTAGTTCAATACCCCTTTGGATGATAAGTGTTCAGGAGGTCTTTTACTGTGGTTTTTATCCAGAAAGAAGGCTTTCCTGTAATGCCTTGGTTTCTTCTAATCCAAAAAGGTCTCTGCTTCCCCAGTGTTAGAATCTGGATACCTCTGAGGCCTCAGGCTGCCTTCTGGGAAGAGGGAAAGAGGGAGAAAGGAAGGAGAATCACATGGCTTTGGCTTTACAGTTTCCAAGTCATTTTCAGGGATCTATTTCACTCCAACTTATAAGAAGCCCGGATACACTAGGGCGATGCCTATCTGTGCAGTCTATAACTGCTCATTTGACACAGTAATGGCTGGTTATTATTATTAGTGCTGTCACTATTATTTCTTTTTGGTGAAGGCTCTGGATAGCTAATTGCCTCAGAGTCAGACATCGGGTTAGAGGGCAGAATCAGGAGGAGCTAGGCTGTTATCTACCCATGTACCTTCCTCTTTCGTTCCATGGGATGCGATGGAGGCACTCTGCCTGGGACTCCTGATGGTTTTGCAGTGGATACTTCATGGTCCCTGTCCCCTTTCCTTTGCTTCAGGGAGGCGACCCCCATAAATTCTTCCACACGTTGATGTTCCTCTCCCCAGGACACTCCACTGCACCTGCAGAATAAGGAAGCCCCGAGAAATGGCTCCTTCCACTCAATCTATTTGACTCTATAACAGAAGATGCTGCTGTTTGACAGCCTCTTGAGGGGAGCCATCACCCTTGGAAATGTGAGAATGGGGAAGAGGGTAGAAAAGAAAACTCTGGGGTTCTACAGGGCTTTGGGAAAGAGTGATGGCTTCCATTCCTGAGGGCTACTGTTTTCTCAGAGTTTGAAGTAAACCATGCTTCCCACAAGAATTAATTTTCCTCTCAAGATGACCCCACCTGGATCACATGAGAAACTGATATTCCTGCTAATCACATGACAGGACTATTGTTGGGGGGTGGTGGAGAAATAACAGTCCCAGCCTCTTTACGGCAATGGAGCATTTGGCTGGGCTTCATTATAGAACCAAAGTCCTCAGGTCAAATGAGTATATGCCACAAGGCAGTGATATTTTAGGGAACTAATATTGAGATAGGTGTGGGATGAGTTGGAGAGGAAATACAGAAGATAATGGAAAAAATAGGGCTGCATGGAAAAACATATACGCATCATTTTCCTTTTCATTATACCCCCTTGGGAAATGATCAATTTTAAATGTCATTGCTATGACCACAGCTGTGGCTGGAAATAGCTAGCCATGAATCAGGCACTGCTGCAGTAACTCTAACCAGAACTAGGAAGTGTTTCATAAAAAGCCTATTGGTGTCCCTTCTGGCTATGTGACCACCTCTTGCTGTATATAGTTTGAGATGTTCCATAAATACAATGAGAGAAAATCATCAAAAATCAGTCACGATCTATCTTTTCCTAATTCACTTGAAGAGTAGCTTAGTAAATATAATTTCTTTTTATTCTTATCTTCAGATCTGCCTGTGATATCCTTCATGCCTTCTATTACAAGGAAGCTGTGTAAGAAGGGTGGGTTAAAGCCCTGCGATCAACAAAGTTTTCTCCAATTCTGACTTCCTCATCTTGACCCCACTCTTTGGTGGGTGTTTTCAGTCAGCAGGGCTCACTTTTAAGATCTTGGTGTTTTGGGTGGAGAAATGAGGACTGCAGTCCATCACTGGTTATGTCACAGGGTGTTAAGTTTGGCCTGCCACTCTCACTTCCTGTTGACTCTGAGAGAAAGGCTACAGTTGGCAACACACAGAGAAAAACACGAAGCTCAGAGACCGGTCTGGATTACTAATCCCTACATGTCCTGTCCAGTCTAACCACTTTCCAAGTGATGAAATGAGCCAGCCAGGTCCATGACTCAGCTTCCGAGAGGGACGCCAGCACCCTGCTTTTGGTTCCCAAGCTTCCATCATTCCATCCAGCAGGGCTACAGCATAGTGACCTCTACCTTGGAATCGACCCACTCCAGACAGAATGATGGACACGGAAGATGAAGTGCGTGGTCCCTTGGAGAAGGGCCACCTCCCCATGAGTCTTTCAGGGAAAGGGCTGTAGAAATGTCATGGTTCATCAGTTGGTGTCACACTTTGGAACCAGTCCCAAGCAGCTGGGTGTGGTGGGGGAAGCTGTCTGAAGTCTGAAAAGAGAAAATACATGGGGCAGGAAGCGCTGACTTTTACCTTCTTTGGCTTCATTGTCAGAAGATATAGTGTTCCCATGTTTGCCTCCGGAACTGCTGAAGGTGTGTGGGGGGAGGTGCCGGCCTTTGGGCAGTCTGCTGCTAGCTTCCTATGTGATTAAATGCTTCTTGCTGCTTCTACAAAGCTCAATGTCCAGTTACCATAAAGGAGGCAGCATGCAGTCAGTCAGTGGTGAAAACGGGTGGGAGTAGAGAAGCCGCGTGGGAATGGGGTTCCAGGAATCCCAGTCTCCTATGCAAATCAGATGAAACCGCATTGGAGCCAGGGCTCCCAGGGCAAATGCTTCCCATTCCCGCCTTTTCGCCTTAGTATTATCTCTTGTGGGAATAAGGAGGTCACTTTCAATTTACTTCAGCTACTGACTTTAAAAAAAAAAAAAGTACATTGTATTCCTGTTTGTCCACCTGGCTTAAAAAAATTCCTTTCCCAGTAACCTTTACAATTCTCAAAAAGAGAGAGGCGAGCCATTTGGAAGTAAAGGCTGTGTAAGTCTCATTCTGTCCAAAAGAAGCCCAGGCTTTTGAGTGGCTGGTGCTACCACATCCGTCAGGCGGTTTTCATTCTTGGCATGAAGCTCTCCATCATTCCTCATATTCTTTTGTTTTGATTAGCTCATGCTTGATAACTTGACAACATCCAAATGCGAAAGGCTGGTGAAGGGAGGGCTGTGGGTTGGGATGAAGTCTTCCATGCAGCAATTTTAAAATTTTCAATTAAAAATTATTTTTCAAAGAACATGCGTATTTCTACGGCAGAGGGTCTGAAGGTGAACTCAAGGACCACATCCCAAACTGCAGCCTGGATTCCCGTCACCACCGAGTAGGGGGTTCTGGAAAGCGATCACAGGCAGTAAAAGCGTGAACAGGCAGATCGCGCATGTCCCAGGACGCCCGGGTGCGCCAGGCGTCTGCACAGCTGTACTGTGGGCCGCGCAGGTCGCATCTGTTCTATTTATGAGGCGGAAAGCGCGATGTCTGTGAGCTCCGTGCATACACAGCTTTCCTCTTGGCTCTTTGGTTTCATGATATCAATTTTTTTGTTGTTGCGTTGAGGAATCAAAGAAGGTTAGAACAGATGTTACCTCACTCCCGCTTCTATTTATGCCTTAACTTTGAGCTCCGTCTCCAAATTTCAGGGTCAAAATCAAGGCCTGGAGGTCCAGTAGGTGGGTCTGGCCCTGCAGGCCGGGTGTGGACTGGGGATGCAATATCTGCACACAGGTTGCATGCACTTTTGATGGCTCATCTTTATAGAACCACATCTCTAGTACAGGTTACCGCAAACAGTCCAAGGGACTTATGTGAGGCAGGTTCAAGTCCCTGGCGGATCAATGAAGAAGTTGTGTGACTGGAACTCTGTACCCAAATAGTTTTCTCCTTTGCTTTAACACGCCAGAGTGTCTCAAATTGTCATTGTGACACACTTTAACTGGTTTTATTTTATTTGGCTTAGAATGATAAGATTTCAGTGTCTGAAGGCAGTGCAGAAATTGGCTGCTCCAATCTTCCCATTTAAAATGAGCATCAGCCTCCTAAGATTTCTGGATGTGTGTCTCTGTGTTAAACATGTCTGCCATTGTGACTTCAGTGTCTGACAAGGCAGTGCAATTTTACTTCTGTCCCAAGCACTCTTTTTACACTGGATTTCCCTACCTAGGATAACACAGGAAATGTCTCCTTCCCCTTCTGCTACACATCAGCACTGCTCTTTGCTAAGCTGCCATGGTAGGGGTGGGGAGCTGGTAGGCGGTAAACATCGCTGAGCCCATCAGAGTCCTTGGGCAAGCATTTTCTCACACTTCTGGCAATAGAGATGGGAGAAGACTGAACCTGAGTCATGGGACTTAATAAAACTCCACAGGAGGAGAGAGCGGAGCCCAGACTTGAACCCTGAGTCTCAAGTTCTACCCAAATTACCTGGTCTACTGGGTTAGGGCCCTGACCTGACCCCTAAGGCCAGTGATGGCCTCAAGGCAGGACGCACCCACCTGCTCCTTGGGATCTGAATAATGCCCCTCCCCCAACTTGCTTGGTAAGTGTTTATAAAAAATTACAAATGTCCAAACTACTTTTGATTCTCAGCACCTAGAGGCAGGGCAGGAACTCTCTCACGGCTCCCTTTGACCCCTGCTTCATCTACCTGCACAGGCCTGGAAGGCACTTGATCTTCTAATCTTGCAAGGCTATTGGAGTGGAACTTCCAGTCATATTTTCCCTATTAATTAAAAACTTTTTGAGCATGTATCCAAATTATATTTATAGGTGTATTCATAGGTTAAATACAGGTGATAATATCATATAATATTATCTTCATTTTAAACAATATCAAACATAAATTTAAAACAAGATCAAAAGTATCAGTGAAAGTCCTAAGCATTTCATTTCTTACTCCAACAAATGGCCTTGGTGGGCCATCTCTGTATGTCCCCACTGCGGTAGAAGAGATGGATGGGCCAGGAGAGGGGCTGAGCCTGGGACAGTCCCCACTGAAGAGCCCATGGGAGAATTTCTGATGTGCTAAGGAGGAGCCTTCCTCTTGGCATTGCCCAGACTGGCTCTGTTCAGAGCCCTACACTGCAGAGATCCTTCTAGAGGTTGAGAGAGTGAAGGGCTTGTTACTTCGGTTTGTGTTGTTGGTCCTTGATTTTAATTGGCACTTGTGTCCTGAGCTATTTGGCAATAGCTCTAATAGCTAACATTTGTTGACCACTTACTGTGTGCCACTGTGCAGAGGAGACGAGGGCACATTACCTCATTGTCCCTAACAGCTCTGTGAAGTGCAGATGTCCTCACTTTACCAAGGGGGATGTGCGGGCGTTGATAGCCGTGACTTAGAGCGGCTAGTTAGTGGCATGGCTGGGATTTGAATCCAAGTCTGTCCCCTCCTAGGTTACTCACTCTTACTGTCATGCTTTACTGCCAGGAAGATGAGTGGCTGGATAGCTGGTGGGGATCGGGGTGGATTTCCAACAGTCAAATGGGAAGGATCAGCAACTGTACAGACCAAGGAGGGGCAGGCATCCAGCAATGGAGCAGCCAGGTTTATAGAATTCCTAACGAACCAGTGTGGTTACAAAAGGACCTGTCCAGCCAGGTCCAAGTACTTCTTTGTGTCACTCTCCTTTGGTGCTTGTTGTAACCTGTAGGTCAAGGTAGCAAATACATCCCAAACACTTGTTGGGGTAAGACCAGTGGAGGCATAGTCACTGGATGGTGCAACTGAGTTCAATTCCAAGCTGGATGGTGTTCAATCTTACACCTCAGGGGTTCAAATACGTGGGACAGAAGAGATTAAGGATCCAAGAGTTTTCTTTATTATCTGCCAGAATGCATCAGACTGGTGGAGTCAGGCAGAAAGACCTGGGTTCGAATCCTGACTCTGCTATGTATTAGCTGTGAGAACTTTGGCAACTTATCTAAGCTCTTCAAGTCTTGGTTCTTTCAGCTTCACAATGGAGACAACAATATCTGCTTCAAAGTGGGGTTGTGAGGGTGTGAATGGTGTGCCACACGGGGAGTACTTGGCAGAGTGTTTGACATGTGGTGCCCATAGACCGGCAGTGGTTACTGTGTTCTCAGCCTCTGCTTTCTGTAAGAGGCCTCAGCTGATTGTGGCACAAGCCTAAATCCTGTCCTGTGCTGGGCATGTCCTATATGTCCTATCTGAAAACAAGAAGGAGCTTTCTTCTGGTGATGTACTCAATGTCTTCCTACCAGGAAAAGAGATCTGTCTCTATAAGTGAGGAGCAAGAATAGGAGGCTTTGGAAGTTTTTAGGCAGGCAAGGTGGTTTCAAGGAGGAAGAGGAGGAGGAGGGGGAGGAGGAAGAGGAGGAGGAAGAGGAAAAGGAGGAGGAGGAGGAGAAGGAGGAGGGGGAGAAAGAGAAGGAGGCAG
Organism: Dinomys branickii; assembly: GCA_004027595.1. NCBI lineage: Eukaryota > Metazoa > Chordata > Mammalia > Rodentia > Dinomyidae > Dinomys > Dinomys branickii. The sequence continues at coordinate 118,585 of PVLD010004644.1, forward strand.
AGAAGGCGAAGGGCAAGGAGAAGAGACACTCTGGTGATGGGTGGCACCTTCCGGGGGGCCCAGATGTAGGCCAGATGCCGAGGAGCTGCAGAGCCAGCTGCACAACTGTTATGCACGAGGGGTAGCGACTGATCTCACTGTGCTTGAGGATGACTCCAGGGTTCTGGACAGATGGGTGTAGGAGGCTAGGCCTTGAGGGTGGTCTTGACAGTCCTCCCAGTCAAGCGAAAGGCTCCGTGAGGCTGGCCGCCCCACACCCGTGACGGTGGCTTCCTTCTCCTCGCCCTCTCCAACCCACTCGCATAAGGGCGCTCCTGTCCGGGGTAAGCACCGGCAGGCACACCGCTGCAGGCCTCATTTCCTCATCACCAGCCCTGGTTCTGACAGGTTGTGGCGGCTGAGATTATCCCCACCGCTTCTGGCTAGGGTCAGCCCTCCGGACCCCGAGCTGGCTGGGCCTTCATGTGCTGCTTCTGTCTCCCGCGGAGGTTCTGCCGAGCACGGTTTGTTCTGAATTGTAAAGGATGTGGCCAGTTGGTCCTTTTGTTGTAGGCATGTGACATGTCAGGGTGACTTTCAGCACAGAGGCAGGGTCCCGGGGCGGAGCCCAGGACACAGAGCAAGGCTGACGGCCCCTTGGCTGCTCCGATTCCTCTCTCCCCCTGCAGCTCTCCCGCGAAGGCGGGAGGGAGACGACCATCTCCCCACCGCCGTGCAGGTTTCCTATTGCTGCTGCGACTGCTTCCCCGGGCCCAGGGCCTAACGCAGCCCGCAGCCCGAAGTGCCGGCTGGCTCTCTCCTAGAGGCTGGAGGGGCAGATCTGTTTCTCCAGGGCCGGCCGCATTAGGTATCCCCGCCCACCTTCTCTCTCCTGGGCAAACTGCAGCTGTTTTCTAGTGGGCTTCTCTTTGTGCACCTTCTTCTGCTCACTCCCTTTCCTTGTTGGCTTTCTCATGGGCTCTGATGTCATCGCAGTGCTTTTTCTACGACATCCCAATCATACTCCTGCCCCAGGGCATTTGCACTAGCTTTCTCTGCTGCCTAGATTCTAAGCACTCAAATGGCTTCACAGTGGCCTCCCTTGGGACTGTTCATGTCTCCTCTTCAGAGCGGATCTTTCAGAAATGAGCTGTCTCTCCTTGCTACTTCCATTGCCATGTTCTTTGTCTCACACTCCTACCTGTTAGCCCCTGATGGAAAGTTACTGGTTTTCTGACTTTTTCCCTCAAGTCTTGTTTTGAGATTGGGTCAGGCTGGTCTTCAACTGACTGTGGTGCCCAGGCTGGCCTCAAACTTGCTGCAGTCCTCCTGCCTCAGCCTCCTGACTACTGGGACTACAGATATGCACTACCAAGCCAAGCATCCCTCAAGTCTTTATTTCACACTCACTTTGAAAGATAGTTTTGTTGTTATAGAAACCTAGGCTGGTGGGTTTTTCTTTCGGTACTTTAAAAGCATAATTGTACTATCTTCTAGACTGCATTGTTCCCAGTAAGAGGTTTGATCCGCTTAGTTTTCTTCCTCATTATGTAATTTCACGTTTTTATGATTTTTGCCTTGTCGTTTCCTTTCCTCCAGAGACTTAACTATCATTTGCTTTGATGTGGTTTTCTTTGTTCAAAGGTCATTGAGCTTTTGGATGAGAAGCTTAATAGTTCTTCTCAAATTTAGCAAAGCTTCACTTTGTATTTTCCAAAATGTTTCCGGCGCATCCTTCATGGGCTCCATGTCTGTTGTGATGTCTGTTAGGTTTTCTGCCTCTGCCTCAGAGCGTGGCTCCCGCTGGTTCTTCCTTTTTACCATGTGGATCTTTCCTCTCTTTCCTGTTGTGTGGTCTCATGTCCACTCTATCTGCTGTGTTTAACTTGTCGTCAGTCCAAGCCAGGGCAGTTTTCCTCTCAAAAACTGGTCTTCTAGTTTCGTAAACATATTTATTACAGCTGCTTCGTGTTCCTTTCCGCTCATTCTATCCTTCGAGTCACTTCGGGGGCATCTTTCTCTTGATTGGCATTTCTCCTGATGCTTTACCCACCTGAAAACTTTTGATGTGATGTAGATATTGTGAATTTCTTAGGGTTAGTGATTAGAATTTCTTTTATTCTTTTAAGAACTCTTGAGCCTGTCCTTTTGGGGGCAGCGTTATTGCTGGGAGCTCTGTGAAGGGAAGTCAGGAGTGGCCTGTAGGCTAGGGTTGTTTCCTGTATTCCTGAGGCAGGATGCTTCTGCAGACCCTGGCCAGGGCTGTGTCTTAGGGGACCCCTTCCTGCCTGCTTGAGGACAATTCCTCCTCTTGCATCTGCCTTGCGATTTTCTTTCACCTTGTCTCCAGTGCTTCTTCCTTTGGCCTGTGCTTTTCTCACATGCAAATAATACCTGGCAGCTAACGAAAGACACCTGAGGAACTTCCCACAGGAACCTAGACTCTTTCTCTTTCCATCCAGCACCGAAGTGCTGCGTACTCTGGGCCCCGAATGGAGAGCTCCATCTCCTCGACATGGGGACAGAGCAAAGTTTTGCTGGGCGGCTGCTTCTGGGGCTGGGGTCTGGAAACGCTCTCGGTTATTAAGCTGGGTCACTTGTTTATTTCCCTTCTTTCCAAATGGACTGTTCTACAATGCCAGTTGTCTAATTTTTGAAAACTGTTGCCTCATGATACTTCGTCCAGTTTTTTAATTGTTTGAGATGAGAGGTTAAACCTGGTCCCAGTTACTCCCTTTTGCCTAGGAGCAGGACTTTGTGCACTGACATTTGAGGCTTATTTATACCAAGCCTGTCTTCTCTCAAACTGCTGGCTCTGAGCTCTGCATCTGGTGCCACCTCTGGCCCTGCCAGGACCCGCTGCTCCTCTGGCTCCTTCTGGGCCTGCACTTGGGTCTGGCCCAACTCTCTGACCCCTTATCTCTGGTCATCTCCATGAGAGGCCCAGGCACATGGTCCAGATCCCAGATCTCCCTCTGACTCTGCAGTCCTGCCTCCTTGGCTATGTGTGGAAACTGGATGATTACAGATTTTGAAAAAGCTGCGATAACTTGATAGGAAAATGAAATGAAAACTTGTTTTGATGTGTGTTTGTTTGTCTACTGGTGAGGCTGAATTGTCCCCAAACATGTCCTGTTTATGTTTCCTCTTTTGTGAGTAGACACAAGTCATTTTCAACTTTCAGTTGCTATTTCTATCTCAGGAGCTCCACACTAAAAGCTTAATTTCTACTGTAATTTGGATCAATTTATAGGACAATTCCTGCCAAAATCTCGATGTGCTTTCTCTCTCTCTCTCTCTCTTTCTCTCCCTCCCCCTCTCTCTTTTTCTCTGCAAATGGAGATCTCCTTTCAGCCAAAAGACTACCCCTAAGTCTTCTGAAAGGCCTTTTGCCTTAATTTAAAATATTCCATGATAAAAAAAGATATCCATGACTGATTTTTCTCCCCATCATTTTACTACTCAAGAGCAAGAATTGGGAGTGATACCTCATCAGTGAACTCGATTTCTTTTAATTAATTTTGGTTCTGAAAGTATATTGGCAGCTAGGTCTACATGAAAAGGAGATGGAACTATAGCAAGTAATGAATCCAACAAATTAAAGGGTGATAAATGAGGGCCATGCTCTGAAAGTCTTTGGGAAGGACTGATTGATGAACCCAGGGCCACCAGGGACTTGACTGGCCGTAAACTCACAATTCAAGCTCCAGCTGAGTCTTATCTGAGGGGTTTTAGTGAATTTATTGGTGCAAACAAATCCACAGGTTCTGTTGCCCAACCTGCCCTTGGCTGTGCTATTTGGAGGCTTTAGCACCATCATCAGGACTGCTTTTTTTTTTTCTTTTTTTTTTTTTTAATTTTATTTTAAAGACAAAAGAATGGAGACATATGAACCAGAAAAGCCATAAACAATACAGCAAATACAAAGTTATACAGAATATAGTAGGGAATTAGAACTGGATGTTGTATTACATAGTTATCTTCACATTAGTTAACACAAAAACATTAAAGGAAATACCAAATTATAGATAAGATAGTAGGGAAT
>PVLD010004645.1:0-89836 GCA_004027595.1 Dinomys branickii
AACCCAGGAGTACAGTTATTATCACAGGGAAGATAACTGATTGAGTGGTAGGGCAATGGAGATGAGGGAGGAGAAAAAACGAACTGATCAAAAGGGCCATCATCTGTGTAACCTGAGTAACAAAGATGAAGGTAACATTATGTAGGACAGCATCCAGAGCTAATTCCCTTCTATGTTCTCTATAATTCTGTATTTCCTCCGTCGTTTTTGTATTAGCAGAAATGAAGATAACTTTATATTATACAGCATCCAGTGCAAATTCCCTACTATTTTATCTATAATTTGGTATTTCCTTTAATGTTTTTGTGTTAACTAATGTGAAGATAACTATGTAATACAACATCCAGTTCTAATTCCCTAGTATATTCTGTATAACTTTGTATTTTCTGTATTGTTTATGGCTTTTCTGGTTCATATGTCTCCATTCTTTTGTCTTTAAAATAAAATTTTAAAAAAAATCAAAATTCCAAAACAAGATAATAGGAAGGTAATAATGGTGTCTTGGTTACTTTTCTCTCGTTGCTGGGACAAAATACCAGATACTCAAAATTAAGGAAGGAAAGGTTTATTTAGCTCACAGTTGGTAGAGGTTTCAGTCCATACTCAGCTGGCCCCTAGGAAGAGTGGCACATGGCAGAGGGCAACAGTTCTTGGTGGTGAAAAATAGCAAAATCAACAAAAGCAAAATGGGAGGAGTGGTGGAAAGCAGCCTATTTTTTCTCCCTTACATTGTATACAACCTATACACCCCAGAAGTGTATAGCACTGACACATATAATCCCACTATTTCAGCATGGAACAATCGTAAACTCCAGAAGCCCTCCCCATGACTGCATGAGGCTTTCGGGGGACATACAGATACAAACCACGACAAATGACAAACACATTGCATAATGTTGTCTTTAAATTAGTTACTCAGAGTACGAGATATTGGAATTCAATTGTCCAAACAATATTACCAGGAACCATTCTTTTCAATGAAATAAGAAAACTTGGTAGTATAATTATCATCTATCTATCTATATATCTCTATATATCATATATATGTGATATATAAAGCAATATATATATATATATATATATATATTGCTTTTACCTTCCTTCTTTTCTCCATTTCCCCTCAGTGTTTCTCATTTCTTTTGAAGTCTCATCCTGCTTTACAATATCTACTGTACAATTGGTATCTTTTTTTTTTTTACTGGAAATTAAACTCAGGACCTTGTGCTTGCCAGGCAGGGGCTGTGCCACTGAGATGGATCTTATTTACTCTTTTGGCTTCTCACACTAGGGGACAATATGATGGTTACACATGTACATCTGGTTCATTTCACTTATGAGTATGGTCTTGAGTTGCATCCATTTAGGTATAAATAGTCTTCAATTTATCTTTTATAACAGAGTATTACTCCATTGTATAAAGTGAGCACGTCTTTTTTAATCATTCCTTAGTTGATGGACATTTGGGATGTTTCCAAGATCTAGCTATTACAAATTGTGCTGCTTTAAACATATGTGCACATATATCACTGTTGTGTGATGTTTTTAATTCTTCAGGGAAGATACCCAGAAGGGCAATAAATGGGTCAAATGAGACCTTCAATTCTAGTTTTTTGAGGAACCTCCACACTGATTTCCATAGTGTTTGCACCAATTCACACTACTATCAACAGTGGAGAAATATTCCTTTTTCACCACAGTTCCAAGGGGCAGTGAGATGGGACAGTCCGAAAGCCACCCACCTGGCTTCTCTGAAAGGGTAACAACAAAGCAATTGCATGAGGCTGTAGTAAAAATTAAAGCAGAAATAACTTCTCAGATAACTGTAGAGATGGTGTCCACAATGGAAACCATGCTTAGTAATTCTAGGGTAGGTACAGATACAAAATTGAGGAGCTTAAGAATTTATGGAAGCCACGAATGCTAAACATAGGAAAGAAATGGATTCCACTTGCTTGGTTTTTTTTGTTTGTTTGTTTTTGTTTTACCAGGAATCAAACTCAGAACCTTGTGTTCACCAGGCAGGTGCTTGTGCCACTGAACTATGTCCCCAACTCTAAAAAATGGACTCTAGAAGGCAGATTCAAGCAGATATCTAAGAGAATATAAATTCCACTGGAAGTAGCCACAGGGTTTTAAGCCAATGTGAGGACAGGGTCTCAGATATAGAAGACAGGCTTGTGGTTAGCGATCATGAAAATAAATATTTCTGAAAAATAGCGAGGACTCATGAGAAAGTAGTACAGCAACTGCTAGATGAGGCCAAGAAGAGTAACTTAAAATTGATTGGAGTCAAGGAAAAAGCAACAGAGAGCACAAAATATATCAAAAAATCTGTTCACAGGCATCATGGCAGTGAACTCCCGTAGTAGAGAAAAAGAATTAGAACTACAGGTAAGTGAGACATATAGAAGACCAATTAGCCATGATCAGAAGAAAAAATCTACACCCAGGCGTATCACATTCAAGATTCCAGAAATTCAACGTAAGAATAGAATCTTAAAAGCTAACAGGGAGAAGAAACAAATCACTTATGGAGGGAAGCCCATCAGAATCACAGCTGACTTCTGATTTTCTTTGTTTCTGGTTTATAGCATATGTTTGATATGCTTCAGTTCTATTTAAGTTAAACTGTGTATTTTTTCTATCATACTTCTGTATTCTACAGTTTGGTTTACTTTAAACTATGTACTTTTATATATTCTACTTGAGAGAAGTTTTAAGCAATAGGCTGAAATGCATTGATCTTGTATCTACAGGTAAATGTACTGAAATCATACATTCAATTAAAAAAATTTTAAAGTCCATAACTAATTTTACTTATAGGATCATGGTAGGATTATGACCCTGCAAATTTTAATATTTGAAAAAAAATATTTACTTATGCATTGCTCTCAATAACATGAGCTATGGAAGTTGAGACAGGACCTGGAGTGATCAAGCTGTCAGGAGACACGGCAAAAACAAAATCATTTTCTGGACTCTAGAAAAAAATGAAGAATTTTCAATATAAGCTCGTGGAAAATTCACCAGCTGTCATATTCCATGAACTGATTATCCACATCGGGAAATCCTGGGCTAAGTCTTTAAATTCTGTCTAGAAACAGTTAAGTCCCACTTTGATCTACTAATGCTCCATCTTTATCATTGTGGCTGCTTTTATATTTTTTCATTTATGAGTATTTTAAAATTTAAAGTACTGACTTCACAATTTTTTAACCAAATGATACAATGTGATGATGTGTTCATCATACACAATCAAATGAATACATTGTCACTGCCCATAGTTACTGTGTGTGTGTGTGTGTGTGGTGTGTGTGTGTTGGCTCTTATTCTTGTCAACTTTGAAGCAGACACTATACAATTATTAATGGCAGTTACCATTTTTTACCTTACATCACCAGAAATTTTTCATCTTATACCTTAAAGTCTGTTTCACTTGATAAAATTCTCATTTTCACATAGTATTCTAACCTCTGTCAATGGTCCCAACTTTTCTACCGTCTGCTTCTTTTATTTCTTTTTAGATTTTTACAAGTAGTAAAGCTCCCAAGGTATTCGTACTTCTGTGACTCCATTCTTTTACTCAGTATAGTGGCTTCTAGATGCATTAATGTTGTCACAATGTCAGGGTGACTGTAGTTTACTGTTTCATAGCTGGGTAATATTCTATTGTATGCATTCTTTATCAAAGCAACCTATGATTAACATAGGTTTTTCCACATCTTTGTAATTGTGAATAATGTTAATATTGGATATATGTATTTGAATTACTGACATCATTTATTTAGGAAAAAATACATGTGTAAATCCAGAAATGGGATTGCTAGATAGCTCGGGACACTTGAATTTAGAAAACAGAAATAGAGCGTCAGAGCCAGTAATAACAGAAGGTACCATGTTAAAAGTAAGGCAAGCCTTGCCAGTAAAGAAAAATCAAAGTAGACAAAATCTGTTTGTAATGCTGTACTGCTGCAACTGAGAATTTAATATGCTGACTTTTTAAATATTATGCTGCTAGGTACTTCTTTAAATGAAGAATATTTAAACTTTGGGAAGCAGTCTCATACTTACATGATTGATAGATTTCTTTGCTATTTCTCTAAGAAAATCAGAAATAATGTTATTACATTCCTGCTTATGAAAGACTGAAAAGAAGTTAAATATCCTCCTCACTGATAGTTATTCAAAACATGAAAAAAGGAAATAATCTTACTTATTCAGTAATATCCATTTGTAGGGGACTTGTCAGTCTATTGGTGAACCCCAGGGAGGAGCAGCAGTGGGTCTGAGGAAAAGATAGACAGGAGACAAGAGCTGGATCAGGTGGAGGTGGAGGTCACCTCTTACCTGATGAGCAAGTGGAAGGGATGGCGACTTTAAGCAAATCATTCTAATATAGAATAGTTCTAGTCTTATTTCAAGGCTCAAAATGTGCCTTGAGAAACAACCCGGAAGGATTGCAAAGAGTTAACTTTGCAGTCCTTACTTTGCTCTAAAATGCTTCTCTAAAACAAACCTTGCCTGAGTTGCTTCACCCCTCCCCTGGCCCTAGATAAACATTTTATCTAAAGGGAGACATACAGAACAGAGTACATAAAATATATATCATTGTAGCCAGAGCCTGAACCGGTCACATGGCACAAGGAAAACAACTGTGGCCAGCCCTAAACATTCCAATCTATTACCATGGAAACCAAAAATGTGTATAAGGTGGGAACAAAGGCAGATAAGTGCCACATTGCTGATTGAGAATGAGGGTCCCCAGTCTAAATTAAAGTTAATTAAAGCTCTATTTGTTCTGAATGAGTTCTTTGATCTCCTGTGGAATTTAGCCCAGTTTGTGCCATAACACAAGAGGACCTAACATCAACAGTAGGGATGTCTATTTATACTCTTGCAAACTTAGTATCACAAGAGACAATGTTGCCTAGTATTTAATGACTGAATTTTCCAGGCAGGATGTTTTTCTCAAGACTGAAGTAGCTTGACTACTTAAGGCACTCTGGCTGTGTCCTTCCTTCACACATATGACCAATTTCCAGACCCATAGGCTCCCAATATCCATTATTTGCTATAGATCTGTAATTTATTTTTATGTTTACTAGGAAATGAAGGGGAAGTTATTTCCTCATCTCATTTAGAGTCCCACTGTTTTGGTTACTCTTTTCTCTCATTACTGAGACAAAATACTTGATAGCCAGAATTAAGGAAGAAAAGATTTATTTAGCTTACAGTTTGTGGAGGTTTTAGTCCACACTAGGCTGGCTCCAAGCCAGGATGGCACAAGGCACAGGGCAACCGTTCATGCAGGTAGAAGCAGCAAATTCAGCAAGAGCAGAAGGAGGAGGAGCAGTAGCAAGTAGCCTCTTATCTTCCCTTACATTGTATGGAAACTACCCACCCCAAGGCAGGTGTATCACTAACATCCATAATTCCAACATTTGATTATGAATCAATCATAAACCCTAAAGGCCCTCCACTAGACTGCATGTGTCCTTGGGAGGACTCCCAGACACAGACCATAACATCGAGCTAATATTGCAACAATGGAATGATGCAAATTATTCTATATTTCCTTTCCTTGTATCCATTTCCAGGAGCACTTCATCTGAGTGTTCATCCCATTAATCTCTACACATTTTTCAAGACTGAATATTAAAATTGTCAGTCCTTTAAAGAGATTTTTTCCTTTCACGTATTACAAATTTATATAAAAATTACTTTAGATATACTATATGCTTATCCTTGAAAAATTTCATTGTATACAGTTACACATTTACTTAATATTTTCTCATTATCTATTTCCTCCAACAGACTTACCTTTAAGAAGACAGGGAATAATAATGGTAATTGTAAAAGTAAAGGAATCATCAAAATGTCTGATATTTTTGAGAATTAATATCTTGGTTTATACTTTATACTCAAAACACTCTTAAGTTTTGAGTATATAGCACAGTATGTATAACTCTAAGAAAACCACAGATATTTCAACAGCAACAGTTATACCTGTAACAAACCTCTGGATGTAGAAACCTCGCATCCTGCTTCAGTGCCTTCAGTCACATTCTCACTACTCTTTCCTATTCCTGTGACTACAATGTGCTTCTTACACTGTGCTCACTCCAAACTATAGCATCTTCTTAACACCTACAATGTGACATCAAATTCCTGCATTATTTTCTCTGTCTGCTCTTTAACTTTATAGGAAATTTCCTTCAAATTCTATGCTTCATATTACTTTTCTGTCTTAGAAATTACCCGTATAGATTTGGTTTCATGCCAATTTTCCATCCAAGACCATGTAAACAGCCACTTGAAAGACATTTCCTACACGAACTTTTAATTGTTAAAAGTAGGTACTGAAAAACCTGTATTTACATCACTGAACTTCATGTTATCCATGCACCAATATAATTTATATACATTTTTAGTGATTATTTATTTAACTTTTAATATTTTAGAGAGTATAAAAATAATAAAAATGACATTAGAAACAATATAGAATTTCACTAAACAAGATGATAGGAATTCAACAATGTTTGTTATATTGCATATTGTTGTCTTCAAATTAGGTTTTCGTATTTCCACATATAAGCATACATTTTTATATAATTTATACATTTATATGTGATGTGGTATTATATTATATATATTTATATATAATGATTTAATTTTGACTTCTTGAATCCTTTTACATTGGCACCAAGCTTCATGAACTCCTCTGTTCCAAGACAATTCAGTTCACAAACAAAAGCTTTCAACAGAATTTTGCTTCTGTTCACAAATTCCTCAGTGGGTGATGAACAATATTGTCAAAATCTTCCCTAGCACAATGAAATGCAACATTACTATATTTCTCATGCAATCTGCATGAAAAATTTGTTTTTTCAAAATATTCTTGGGTGGGAGATGTAGCTCAGCAGCCCAGAACCTTTCTTGGCAAGTGTAAGGTCCTGAGTTCGATTTCTGGTCCACAAAGTAAATAAATAAATAAGGTAAGATGTTCTTAACTTGTTTCTCATCTTGGCCTTAATAACCACCTTAATGTTCTATCTTTCTGAGAACTTAAAATTTTTATTCTCTTCTTCATTTTATTTTTATCTTTTTCATCTACATGAAAATGTAATTAGAATGAAGAAATATGTGATTGTTAGGACACTGCCCTGTCAAGCATGAGGCACTGTGTTTGACCGTGACACTACCAAAAAAATGAAAATAAAAGTCATCCAATCAATCAGTTAATGAATAAAACTGTGTAAATGAATCACTTTTATTGGCAAATCTTAAACAATGTGTAAATTTTTGTGTTAATAATTTTCCTAGCTCATGTCCTGTGCAGGATCATATGCTGATTTCTTTACTACATATATTGTTTTGCTTTACTTAAAAAACAAAATAATAAAACATCTCCTTTAAACCCCCAAAATCTCTTGATTCTTTCTTTCTCATTCTCTTTTCTTCCCTTTTCTAGGTCGTGTGTTCTGTCGAAAATTTTATAATAGTTATCTAGAAGCATTTGCTGTTTGAGCTGGAGTCCTCTGAGGAGTACCTTCTTTAATCATCTCTTTTTATTGAGAAGAAATAAAGATATTTTATGTTAAGAAATCTGTTCAATATCACATTTCTAGCTATGACAATATTCGAGTATACCTAAATTTCAAAAGATCAAGTTCAATTTCATTTTCCCATTAGACTATTTCTTTTCCATCTATCTTGATATCTCTTTGCAGCATTTTAAAAATGTATTCCACTCAAACTAGATTCAAATATTTTACTTGTACATTTTTGTCTCCAATGAAAGGTAATCATTTTCCAACTCCAAGAGCTTCCACCAGCACAATATCCCATGCATTTTTGATACTACTGACAGCTGAAAGCTCACTGAAGTGATTTTTACTGGAGCAATCTTTACCAAAAGCCTGTGAAAATAAACTTCTAGGTGGTTATTCAGTCATGGTGTGATCACAAACATGATAAACACTTAAATATTTAATAAATTTATTACAGTAAAAGAGCCATTGCCATTAGTTGCTCTCAAAATACTCCACATGTCCTATGACACAGTTATCTCATCAGTCTTGTGACTTTCTGAAACAGTTCCGTCTACATTGCACTATTGTGGCTGTCTCAATGTCTCAATTGGTTCAAACCATTTAGCATTCATGGTCATTTTGACTTTGCAGAAGAGTTAAAGTCACTTGATGTCCTGTATGATGAATAAAGTGGATGGGGATATACCATTATGTTTCAATTTGATACAAATTGCCACAAACTTTTGATTACTGAGAAATGATCATAAGATCTGGGACATGTTTAAGTTTAAAAATGTTCACAGTAAAAGACACTTTGTCACTAATCCCTAAGAATATTCCCCTTCAATTTGAGCATCCTTATCCCATTGCTTTTAGTAATGTACTTTTTTCTTTTTACTGTAATACCTTATTCTCTTTAAAATTTAAGCATTCACCATACCTTTTTAGCACTCTTATATATTATTTTCCCTTCCCCACCAAAGCTATACTATGTGTCATGATCCAAGTACATATAAAGTGTGGTACGATTTGTACAGGTAAGCTCTTTTCTGAACCTTCTCTTTTAATTACCATTCTAAGTAAAACTGAACACGGAATGCACTGCAATATATCTTAAGTAGTAAAGGGTAAAGATTCCATAGTGGACTTAAAACTGTTGTCATACCATATCTGAAGGGAGATAGTTGTGACCAAAATATTGTAATTATTTTTCCCAACATCCATAGAATTCAGTGAGATCACCTCATGATGACCTTCAGGAAACTCTATAGTCTGTTCTCTTACTCTCTATATTCAGATTTATTTTGCATTCTGCATCAAGGTAAAATGAGAAAGATACATAAGGTGGTCAGTTTCTTACAAAAAGCAGACAATAACTTTCACATTGCGATCACTAAACACAGGGGGAAACTTGATCCTAATAAACTATATTATTTTCACAATTTACTTTCAAACATCATTTGGACCAAATACATTTTAAAAAGGCCACTGATGCAATGTCACTTGGAAAAAAAAAGATGGGCTCAAGTGGTGAAGATTTATTGTAGTTTTAATTAATAGTCAGTGATGCAAAGTAAGTGACTGAAATGCGTGAGAACAAGACCACAGAGCTATAGTGATCAGGTGGAAGAAGGGAAAACTTCCTCTGCCTTCCTGGCGCCTGTCACAGGTAGGAGCAAAGAGCCTGCTGCACTTAAAATTTCACTCTTTACCTCATTCAGCATGTTCCATTTTATGTAAAAAAAAAAAAAAAAAAAAAAGTGGTGGTTCTCATAGAAGAAACAGGTTAAAATGAGAAAAAAAGGTGGAAAGACTGAATCTTCATCACTCTACCTCTAGCTGTGAAGCTGATTGATGTTTTTAAAGCTCTGGAGGAGCAGCTGCAGGTGCTGTTTCAAAACAGAAAAAGGAAGAAGGCTGGGGAATTATGTGGCAAAATCATTTTCCCACAACAAATGGGGTAAGGATTATGTTAGGTAAGAATAATACAATAAATATAGTGGATCAGTGAAGAGAAGGTAGCAGTTATGCCCAGGAGAGCCTCTGAGGGAGGCTTGCGGCCACGCTGCACATGCTGCCACAGTCGGCAGGGAAAACGCGTCCCTGGTCCTGCTTCATTATGTACCTAATAGATCTTCTGATCCCCGAAGCCCTGTTTCCAACCAGTGACCATAATGAGCAATCTCAGCCTCAATCTTCTAATGCTTAGAACATGGAGAGGAGCTGCCCACTTGACCCCAGGTTTCATCATGAGGCCTGAGGGAGGCACAGAAGGTAGGGATTGTAGAGAAACAAATTAGAAAATGTAGTTAAAGTTTGGATTTATAAGAGAGGAGAAAAAAAGTGAGAAGAATTTTATTTTTTCTTCAGGGAACAGGGACTATAACAGTAACAGAAATGTGGACAAGAAATGTGGAAACATAGGGGTGTTTTAGAGGTAACTGAGTTTGAAAGGCCAGTCCTTGGAATATTTGCAGTGTTTCAAGGTTTGATGCTGAAATAGATAGCACGGTATTTCCGCATGCTCTGGAAGCAAGTGAGTCAAAGAGGCAGAGCCAGGCCCCCGATCTGTTTCGAAATGTTTTATCTGTGTGCTGGCTGTAGTAACGGTCATTGGGCTGGGAGAGGCTGCGTACAACCTCTGCCTTGCAAAACTCAGATAAACCATTATGTTGCCCCATGTGTTTACATCTTTCTATGTATGTGTAACCCTTACTGGCCCTTATGTATTAGCTATGCAATAAATATCTATCATGATTACAATGTTCTGTTTCTATGGTAAATGCTTTAAAAATAAATATTAATATCAGTCTTCTGAAGCAGAATGTAGTTTTAAAAAGGGTATAAATACACACAAATACAGGTGTGCATGTGTGTGTACAGAAACTCCATAGTACAATTTAGAGAAAGCACCAAGCAGACAAAATTACAGAGGATTTTTATGTGAGGAAATTAGTTTAAGCTAATCAATGCATTGAGCACATTGAATTTCTTTCAAGAATGGCCTTTAACACGGAATTATGACTAAATTGTTGTGAGTTCTTTTGTACATGTGTGCAGTAAAGAATATGACGTGGTAGGAGTAAAGGAAGCAAATGCTCATGTGGCTTTATAATCTCGATCTCGAATGGATCTTTATCACACTTTTACTTATGAGGGAAGGTGCTGATGTGTTCTGTGCAGTGCTACAACTTCAGTCCTCACAAGAAAATTGCTTAAAAGAATTCAAGGAATTTAATGTAGGTAAGGTATTAATGGCAAAAGCGAGATAAAGGAAAGCCCCAAGATGGGTTGTAAGGCTAGTTACTATGGACTTACATATTTCTATACTAGGGTGTTAACTACCTGTGTGAGGAAAAGTGTGTAAGTGTTGTGTTCAACACTTTTTCCCAGTTTTTAACATGGGTTATAATACACAGTGGTACTTAAAAACATTTGGTGAGTAAACACATTTTCATTTGTATAAACAAACTTTCTAAGTGGTTTTATTCACTGTAACAATTTAATCCGAGATTCTTGTGCATATATGTATACACGTGCAACATAGATCTAAGTCAACAAGATTTTTAACAACCAAAGTCTTCCATTTTATAGAATTACTGTGATTCATTTAATATGAAGTTTCCTATGGTGGTACATATTAGACAACTAACTTTAATGATGTGATTTCTTTTTCTTGATGTTGATTAGATAATTTCGTATACCCAAAGTCAAATTTATTGAACAGGACACACATATATGATATTTGAATACAGACTGCTAATTGTTGTCAAAAGTAGTAGCACATTCTTTGTACAGACCTAGAAAAGTATGGGTGGATCTGTTTGTTTACACTTGGACTCAGCTTGACCTACTTCCGGCATCTCCGATGGGAGACACAGCGACTGCCCCTGAGGAACTCTAGTCAGTTCCGTGCACTGTTACTCATTATATTACGGATAACACCGTGACAGCAGTATGTGGGCCTTTATGGCAGAGACTCTGGCTGTTCGTTCCACAATTTGCCTGATGTAAAGGGCTGATATTAGCTTAAGCTAAACCAGACTCATTCCATCCTGCGTGAAGTCATCTTTTATCCCGATCTCTTTTGTAGGCACCACACTTCTGACACACACTAAAGAACCCACTTGTCTAACAGCCCCTCTGGACCAGGCTTCTGCCAGAAAACCTGCGGTGCACTGCACTCTGTGATCCTGGATCTGCCTGCCGATTTTCTGTCACAGAAACACTGGGAACCTTTCTTAGGCACTGGTATCTACTTGCTCCAGAAGATCACCAGTTATTTGCAGAAAATGATAGGCAAATGAAAGTTGTCTAATTTGTATTTTAGGTTGAAGATCAATTAGTTCAAATTATCTCTATGCTTTTACAGAATGTCTTTCTGGATTGAATTTATATGGCTTTCTATTTTCTGTTTTTCTTTTCTTGATATATGTGTAAGCAAAATTTTTATATTAAAATATTAATTTTTACACCATTAATTTAATAACACTGTCTGGTTTAATCAATCAGTTTTTTTCCATTATATATTTGGTATGTAAACTTCCTGTTATTGGGGATGCAATGAACTATGTCATGTGACACTCTTCCTTTGTTACTGTTGAGTAGTATCACCTTGCTGTGACTTTTGCCAACACTATGTTTCCTGTTAAAATTATTTTCTTTTCAGTGAAGTACTTTTCTCTTCATCTTCTTCAAGCAGGTATATTTTTCCTGTGCGTAGCCTTAAGGAACACTGTAAAACACAGAATAGGCGAAGAATGTCTTTCTTTGATTTTCACAATTAGAGAAATTAGGCCACTCCAGCAATGGAAAGGTAAAAATCTTGAAGTGAATATCATGAACATTTTAAGGCTTTTTTTTAAGTAGAAGAGATAATTTATTCATTGTTTATAAGCATGAATTTACAAGAGGGTGTTTACCTTGTCTTTATGCTCATATAAGTACTAGGCCACAAATTCGACTGAATAATCCATGTAACATATTGTATAGGAGGTATTGCCCATTTAATTTGGAAATACTGTGAAATTTGAGAGATAGGTGCACCACATGGTTTCACAAAGTGGACTTGCGTTTATTAGGCTGCACTATAGTTTGCTCTTCAAAAATTGTTCCACTTACTTAGCTTACATGCTGGGCTTTCAAATGGGAATTATATGCTGACTTCTGCTCTTCTCCTCCAAACTGTTCCAAATCATACTGTACAGGTCATATACATTTGAGTTTATGATTTAGTTTTGCTTTGATTCATCATTATTGCTTATAAAGATGGGAAGGCACTTTTCTGACTATACTGCAGTTAGTCCAGCAGCTTTTCTGAGAATTTCTCAGCACTGAGTAGCAGAAAAGATCTCTTTGAATAAAACAGTAGGAAGTTAGTGGGAGAACGAGGCAATTGGAAATAATACAGATATAACAGCTGATATTTGCCACTGTTGGTGGATCCAGTTGCTTGGCAAATTTACTGACACATTTATCCTTGAATATCCAAATAGAGAAAATAACCCAGCTGTTTCATGAGATTTAAAATTAAATATCTGTATGAAATATTTCTGTGTAGAAAAGTAATGCCCTCCATAAGAGTAAATGATTTGAGCCCCTACCATGTGCTTCCACTTTCTGCTTTCTACTCTTTTCAAATAAAGATACGAAAAATACCATCCTGAGATCTGTAATGACACTGAATAGTACCAGTGACCCCTCTGAGGCACATTCTCTGCTCTATCTTTGCACAGACAGTAGGTTTGTTTCTCATTAGTTGCGAGAAACAAGAGTGTTTTTCATCACACTGTGGAACGTTCATCTCAAACAGGCAAGCCAGAGAGTTATACAGCTATCACTTAACTGTGGAGGTTCATTAAAAGTACCATGTTTGTCAAAAGCATGAAGTGTGATCATATCCTTCATAGCAGGCTCTAGGGAAGAATCTCTCTTTCGGAGTAGGTTGCAGCCATTCATTAAGAGTGAGCCTGTCCAAAACAAACAAACTCTGAGGCAAGAAGCTTCTGCTAAGCTCAAAGACCAAGAGTCCTATTTCCTATTTCCTAAATTCCACAAAATATTGAAGATAAAAACTACATGAATTATTCTAAAATGGGCTTTTCTACTGAGTATAATTTAAGTCAGTACTGAAGATCTTGTAATTATGTCAGATATGAATTTATAGAAGATCTAACAGGTCATATACTAAGGCAATATGCAATTGTTTGACATATGCATTTCAAATAAGTCAAACGTGAGTAAAACTTAGAGGTAGAAATGAGTAGCAACGATAGTTGTATTTTTTATATCTTTAAATATTCTTTCTGACAGATTAAGAGAATATTCATCAAAAGAAAAACGTGTGGATTAGGTGAAGGAAAGACTGTTAAAATTTTATGAGGCTGGAATTCACCTCTAGCTTGGTCAAAATTTCATGTACCTCACTGCATATTTTTCTTTTTCTCTATGTTACTTAGACATTTTCTTGGCTCTTTCTTCTGTTTTCTCCGTTCTACCTCTCTATCATTCTCCTAAAGATTACACCTTGTCTTTCATCATCACATGTGCTTGAGGACTTATTTTAAAAAGTGGCATTTTTCATTTTTTCTGTACTTTTTCTATCACCCCTTTCAGCAAAATGCACTAAAATACCGCTCCCTTATGGCAACCTCTAAGGAATACCTATGCAGGCCTAATATCATAGATACTGACAAAACTTTTACGTTCACGTAGAAACTGAAACACATTTCTTGTATAGTGCTTATCATATAGTGTTATAACTACTGATAGTGTCTTTCTAGCAATGCCTACCGTGATATGTAGAATGTACAGACCATATTCCCTATCCCAGATCTTTAGCCTACAGTGTGACACAAACATACAGGCCCCAAATTCATGCAGCATTAACTTATTTTACTCAAATTTAAATGTGATATAATTGGGCAGCAAGAAAAGCATTTAATAAATACATGATCAGAAATAATTTTTAGGGCACCACTTGCCATTCATGTTTGAAATAATTGTAAATATATACTGAAGTGAGTCTTTAAATGACTACACCTAGTGTATACTTTTTATCTCCAAATTATATTATACAATTATGTCGTAATACTCCATAAAATTATCCTGCAGTATTGTTCACGTGAAACAGGTCTCTGTCATCTGGGAAGAAAACAACAATAATAGTAGTTATACCAAGTAATAAAGAGCCTTAATATGTGTCAATTCTGTTCAGATATGTCATCTCATTTAATCATGAAAACCATCCTGTTATGTAGGTCACATTTGTGCCACTTTACAGATTATGAGCTGATGTTCATTAATATGGATTGGAAAAGTTAATTTTTATTTTCTTTTAATTTTAAAAAGTAAAAGAAGGAAAACATATTTACAAACACACAGCCACTTGCAAAGTAGCACCAGAATAGTACAATCAGAACTGAATTACAGATAAGGTGACAGGGAATTAACAATGGTTTTAGGATTACATATTGATAACTTTGAACGGTATGCTCAGGAAAACAAATATAGACATGCAAGACTGATCAAACAACTAATCATTAATTGTTACTTGCAGTAAGGTGACAAGTCAGTAGTACAACTATGTTAGCCATCCTGCACATACATACATACATAATTACCCCCTTCTTACTTTTCTCCCCTCCCATCCTAGCTGTTGCCTACTTTTGAGCAGTTTCCTTTCATTTCACACTGTTTATCATACCTCCTAATTTATATTCACACTTTCAGGTTCCTACACCAGTGATATAATACACTGATTATACATGCACTTCTGATTTATTCCACTTATGAGTATGGTCTCTAGTTGTGACCATTTACCTATAAAAGCCTCAAGTTTGTCTTTCTGTATAGCTGAATAATATTCCATTATATAAAAATGCCAGTTTTTTTATCCAGTGCTCAGTGGATGAACATTTGTGTTGCTTCCGTGATTTAGCTATTACAAATCACGCTGCTATAAACTTGGGTGCACATATGTCACTGTGATATGATGTTTCCAGATCTTCTGGGAAAATACTCCAAAGGGGAATATCTGGGTTGAATAGGACCTCTAGCCCTAGTTTGCTGAGGAATCAACTTGGTACTGGCTAGAAAATAGACCTCAGCATCAGTGGAACAGACTGGAAGATGCAGCTACAACCACAAACACACTCAGCCAAATTACTTTTCACAAAAGGGCCAAACAAGCTCACTGGAAGAAAGACAGCCTCTTTAATAAATGGTGCTGGAAAAATTGGCCTGCCACTTGCCAAAAACTGAAAGTAGGCCCAACTCTATCAGCATGCACCAAACTCAAGTCAAAATGGATCGCAGATCTCAATATTAAAACAGAAACACTAAATCTATTGGAAGAGAAAGTAGATAAAAATCTTGAAGATATAGGAGTAGGCAGAGAGCTCATGAACAGAAACCAAACTGCAAGGGAAACACTTGAATAAAATCAACTGGAACCTCATCTTACTGAAAAGTTTTTGTACATCTAAAGAAATCACCAGGAGAGCAAAAAGAAAACCCACAAATTGGGAAAACAGCATACCTGGCTGTCCCTTGGGCAAAGTTCTTCTTTCTAGAAAATATAAAGAATTAAAAAACATCAACCTCCCCAAATTCAAAAACCCAATCCTAAAATGGATATCTGAGAGTAATACACACTTCTCAGATAAAGAAATATAAATGGCAAATAAATACATGAGAAAATGTTCAACATCATTCGACATTTGAGAAATGTAAATTAAAACATTGAGATTTCATCTCTCCCCAGTAAGAATGGCTATTATTAAGAAATCAGTGAATAACAAATGCTGGCGAGGCTGTGGAGAAGTAGGAACTCATCTCCACTGCTGCTGGGAATGCAGACTGGTGAAACCACTGTGCAAATTGGTTTGGAGATTCCTCAGAAAAGTTAACTTTTAAAAAGACCCATTTACATACTACAATTTTGTTCTTAACCAATTTGATGAAACATACTGTTTATACTGGAACTTGAGATGCAAGGCATCATAAATTCTGTGAAGAAAAATGTGTACTTGTATGTGATCACCAAACAAATTCATATTCATTATTCAAAATGAAATAGATTCAGGTTTATGTCAAAGGTACAATATTCTCAGAACCATATGAAATAGATTGATGCTGGATAATGTTATTTTATTTTTTACTGAGGCCATTCTGAGATTAGTATCATATTAGCCTTTTCAAATGGGTTTAGAAAATTATCTATGGTGTGAGAAGTGTGTTTTTTCTCATAAAATAAATGTGTACAGACTAAGTATCATTATAACAATGATCTCATAATTAATTTGTACATCTTATTACCATATTAAGTATGTATAGATAATGGTGATTAGAAGCATCAAAAACATATATATCTGAAATAAGAATATATATATATATATATATATATATATATATTGCAGAGTTGAGTTATTAAAGATACAGCATAACTTTAAAATGAAAATACCTTTCCTAAGTTGAATTTGAGATGTCTATTATATAGGTTTCAAATATAGATAACCGAAGCCCCTCTAAATATTTTAAATAGTGGATATTCATTGCAGGAATTTGGCTTCAAAGTGCATGGAAAAACAAAAGTACAAATACCAAATAAAGTGCATAAAGGTAGAAGATATAATACGAAGAAAGCACAAAAATTTAATTTCCTAGGCTGGAGCCTACTTATCCATTTTCACATTTTTTTAAAATTTGAAAGATAAAAAAATGAAAACATATTAACAAACACACACATTTACAGAATATCTCAAACAATCCTAGTAATTCAGAATTGCAGACAAGGTGATAGGAGATTAACTATGGTTGTTGTATTACATATTGATATGTTTATCTTCAAATTGGTTACTCAGAAAAACAAATTGGAAACGCTGTCTCCATTCTGGATGCGCAGAAACAACAGCAACAACAAAACGGATGATACTTCTCCGCAGAGCTATTTTCACAAACCAGAAGGCCCCGTGGTCTTTCAGTCATTACTGCGAATGCCGGGTGTCGGTTTGAGAAGCAGGGTGCGCTCTTTCCTTCCGCACTAACAGTCTTCGAACACTTCCAGTGCTCCTAATATAAAGACAGTTAGCCAGAAAACCGGGAAATAGAGTTTGCACTTCCTAACCTTAATGTACAGTTAAATTTAGGAAAATGGGATGGAGCTGGGAAACCAACATGTCAGGAACTGTTATGCCAAGGTGTGTGTGAAATTGCATTCCCAATTGTGCCTTTGTCCCAAAGTAAATTACTATAAGATTTGAGATTTCTCACGATCTTGGATAATCTGATTTTGTTTCCTTTAGCGGTTTCATTTTGAACCTGCAGTGCAGTAGGAGAAAAATGGTCAACAGTGCATGCAGTTATTTTTTGTACGAATCCTGTCGAAAGAGAAATCAACGTTGAGAACTTTAATAGGAACGACAGGGAGATCTGACAGTGAAGATCCAGAGTGAACTTAGAGATATCGACTTAGCTAATAAAAATTCTTTGCCTCTCTAAACTCTTCACATCATCTATCCATCTAAATTGCACATGCTTCTATTTCATTATGTCTGATCAGCTCTCTATACTTATATAAATATTTTAGCACCAGTTTAGATAATTTTTTATGTGTACTACCACGTCTTAACACATATTTAAAACAACATAAGTCATATAGGTTTTGGTGATCTCCTGAGATAATGCTATTTCTCTCAAACATATTGGATTTTTTGGTAACTATCAGTGTAGAGAGTTTTTGTAAATTAATTTTAAAGTAATAAACAGAAAAGCCGGGGCTTAGTTTAAAGGTCTTATTTTCCTTTGCAATTTAAATCCACGGCAGATATCAGGCAAAGAACTGGAGAGGAAGAAGGAATGGTGACATTCCTTGATTTCACTCACTCTCATTCTTTGAGATCTTCACCAAGTCAGCCTTTCACTCTCTTACCAAATATTGAAAACATATGTAAAAAGCACTTTGCTAAGCTTTTCCCATGAATAATTTCTTTGAAATATTGCAACAGCCTTAAGCCATGATTGCTATTAACCTTATTTCATAGGAGTTAATTCAAAATTCAGACAGATATGTAACCCAAGGTCAGTTTGCTCATTGAGAGACTAGTGTCTGTATGTTTAGCACTACTAGAGGCTGCCTCCCCTCTTTGAGCTATATCGGCTAATTTTGTTTTAAATAAAAGATGGATAATAGGTGCTCTTCAGACCATCAGAGATTAGTGAAATATTATATAAAAAGGATGCCTATACTCCCTGGAATCCTATTAACTAGTGAATAAATTTGTATGCCATTGCATCATTATGCTCTCACAGAGTAAAATCAAATGAACCAACAAAGAGAAAAGATTTTATTTTTTTATTTATTTTTCTCTGTGTGTCTCTTCTATCAAAAAAGTCCCAAGAAGCACAAAATCTGCAGAAGCTTGGTTAATCAAATACTGCAGGACTGATTTAATCAGTATAAAACTGAAAGAGCTTTAGATTTGTAATAAAAATCCAAATTTGGGGAAGGACAAACTTTAAAACAGCAACTGAGTAGTGAAGAAGGTTGCGGTGCAGAGTGAGGGTGGACAGGCAGCTGGGATGTGGGGACGAGTAACTGACCACTGTGAAGCCACTGTAAGCTTCTTGGTTTCTCATAGAAAATGTTTTATACACCTCATTCCGTCAGTGTACACAAACATCGGTTCCATTTTGGTCTTGTCTTGGTGATGATATTACAACATAATATTGCATTACTTCAATTCCTGCCCCATGTGGAAAGATTAAATTATTTCGAGCACTTTCTTCAGCTCCACTACAAGCTGCCAGTCACTCTTCTACATGTCATCTCAGAACCAGTCTTTGAGGGCATTGATGGACTGCCAGCTGATCTTACTGACTAGAACGTCTGTAGCTTCAAAATATCTCCCAAACATCTTGGGAGACTCACCAGGAATTGGTTCTATTTTGACACAAACGTCTTGTCCTTTGTTTGCAACATCCACTTGTTTGTAGTTTATTGCCATAATTATTACTATTCCGATGTCAACAAAGTTCTTGCTGGGGACACACATAGATGTCCCTTGTTTCACCTCACCTGCTTCTACAGTCACCCCATCATTACTGGATCTCAAGAATTAAAGACATACAGGGGGAAGATTTTCATCTTGCAGGGAAATACTGCTATGTGCTTAAATTCTTCTTGTTTCTATTTTTTGTTGTCTTCTCTGTATTTTGTAAAGGCATCAAATAAGTGATAAATAATTTTTGCACTAAAAATTCTAACTCCTAAACTATCTGCCATTTCTTGTGTATCCCGTTCAATTCTCACATCAAAGGCCAAAATGACTGCGTATTGAGGATTCTGTTCCAGCCTCACGGAAACCTTCATGACATCTTTCTTATGCACAGGGCCAATGCTGATTCCTGCATAGGGCACTTCTGAAGTTTTCAAACATTCAAGTAGAGCTTCTAAAGAGCCCAGTGTAGAAGCCTGGACATAGAAACCTTTTTCTTCCAGTTTGATAGCATTTAGTGTCTGCTTCAAGTCATGTATCAGTTCATCTCTAAGAACAGGAATTTTGTCTTCTTTATAAGCCACCAGATGGGGTAAATCAGCCAGTGTTTTCTCCAGGTCTTTTCCAAGAATCTTTACTCTCTGCACTGCTTCTGCTTCTTCATGCTTTGCACACTGATTCTTCACTCTTAATTCCTTCATAGGAGGAGGTAACAGCAGGTCACGGATCTGAGTGACAATGAGCCCTTCTACTCCAGGAACAATGATTGTGTCCCCTCTCTTCAAACGACCATTGATCAATATGACATCTATAGTGGTTCCCATTCCTGGCAGAGCTTTAACCTCCATCACTTGGGCTCACAATTCTTCACAGTGTGCAAGTCTCTTGCTCAACGTGGGGCCTCAGCCTTGAAGTCGATGGTGCCTAGGCAGGGGCTACTGCTCCAGGAGCCTCAGGTAGCTGGTCGGGGGAGAACAGGCCTCTCCTCCAACCCACAGGACCACAGAGTCTGTGGGTGTTTCCATGCTGCAGGCCTGAACCACCCACAGGGATGGGCCCTCCCAGTTTGAGCTCCTTCCCTGCCTGAAGGCTCCAGGTGGAGCGCACCCACAGGCCTCACCCGAGAAGAGTTCTGTTCAAAGGCTGCTCGGATGGCACTCCCAGGCTGGGCTCCCTCCCTACCTGAAAGTTCTCTTTTAATATTTAATATCAGTTCACACACTTGTACAAGGATGGCTCAAATTTTTTAAGAAATGGCATGGAAAATAACCTAAATATTATAGGTTTACATAAATTATGAGCATTTCATTTTTTATGACCTTTTAAGAATCCAGAATTACCTTTTATTTATTTTATGTTCTTTATGTAGAATTATTTTGCAATATAGCATTTTTAGGGAGTTTTGTAATTTTCAGTTACAACACAATAATGGACCTCTATTGCCCAGGTCATCATTATATTGTAGTAATGTTTGCAAATTCAAATGAAACCCTTGGTGTTCAGTGATCTCAGATTTATAATACAACCCTGGCATTATCAATAATAACATATAAATTAAATAAAATATTTTTCTTTTGTAGTTATGTGGCTGAGGAGGGTTAAGATAAACACAAAAACAAAGTCAGGCATGGGCCAGGTGGAGAGAGAGTAAATGTACCTCATAATTGAGCTGGACATCTGGCA
The DNA here is from genome assembly GCA_004027595.1 of Dinomys branickii. Taxonomy (NCBI): domain Eukaryota; kingdom Metazoa; phylum Chordata; class Mammalia; order Rodentia; family Dinomyidae; genus Dinomys; species Dinomys branickii. Next base: position 21,212 of record PVLD010004645.1, read on the forward strand.
GTATTTGAAACGGTGTGAAACTCGAAAGATGCTTCTTGGAAAAAAAAATCTTTATTTACTCTTTACAAGAATTCTCCATGCTATGTCCTATACACTGTCCTGCTAAGTATCATTAGTTGAATCAGAAATTAACACCAGATCCAAAGACAGCCAACCATCTCTGTCCAGTGGTCATGAAATTTTAAATTTTAAAACTATAAAATGTTTAAAACTAGTAATTGTATATAATAAGTACTGCATATTGTGCAGGGTGTAGCAAAGCAAGTCAGACATTTTGTTAATGAATAAACAGACACAAAAAGTGCTGCAGAGTGGAATGGGCATTGGCAGGGCAGCAATGCAAACAGCGCACATGCGCACACGCGCACGCACACACACACACACAGAGTGTATTTATTTAAAAAGTGATAAAGAAATGATCAATAGTAAGGCAACCATGAGATGGAAACAATAATATCCATAAGATTAATCAGTTGAAAGTAAAGTACAGAAAAACAAGCCAAATCCTAAAAGATGTACTGCCTATATCTATGGCATTAGCACCTCTTGAAGAGGTTCTCAGTGGCTCTAGGCTGGACAGCAGAAAGCCCTGTAGAAGACATGGAACATAATCAAGTGTGGGCAGAAGGCCACCAGAGTGGGACAGGTCTGAGCAGTTCTAAGAACATAAAGTGATGAGCTTCTGGTGAAATCTCAGTGACAGTCCCACTCCCAGAAGAACAAACTGTGCTGCACGTCACTCTCTGAGCATGTTTGTGCCTCCTTTGACTCTCACCAGCAGACATTCCCATCAAGTGAAGGCATCCTAGACTGGTTTTGTTCTTTACGACCTACAAACCCAAATTTAATGCTCTGCTAAGTAGATGCAAGCCCTCTGACTTAATCAATAGATAAATCTACTTATATTTGTGGTGAAGAAATGTACTGAAACACAAAGCAAATTAAGAAAAAGTACAATTTAAAATGCAGATGCACACTGTGTTTAAAGAACTAAGCCAGGAACAGAGGGAATGGGCATGGTTATTAAGAGTATGGTAAAAATTTTAACTATTTGCATATGTTAAAAAGCTATTTTAGTTCAGAATAACAACTTCCAGGAGATTAACAATTATAAGTCTATTTTGAATTCATGTAATGACATATCAAGGAGTTTGTTGCTTGTTTTCTGGGCCGTACCTCTCCCTCCCAGAATTCATTCAAAGTATCTTCACTCTGACTCTTCCTGTGTCATCTGCATCCAGTCTGAAAGGGAAGAGAAAGAGAAGCCTTGGTTTCTTCTTCACAGCTCTTTCAGGATAACACACTGTGCTGTTCTTTAGACATTCTTTTGGGATGCCAAGACAACGGCCAATCCAGGTTAGAAAAGTCACAAGCAGAGAAGCAAGACTTGTAGATTTGGATAAAGATCCAGGCTTGGATTATTCAGGAGAATCTGAAAGTCTTCGTTAATAGGATTTTGATTTCACTAAAATCATTGGAGTATTTCATACGGAGGCCTGGTGCAGTGTCACATCTGAAAACCTGGCTCTGAAGCTCACTCCAGCATTGGCATGAGTTAGCAACACTGATGTGGGGTACGAGGCGGGGTAAACTTTATGTCCATTTTGTATTTCCCAACATATATCATTCCCATAGGTTTATAATAGAAATTTTCATTCAATAAAGTGAGGGCTTTTTTTTCTCAACATGAATGGATGGTATGTTCAGATTTTATCAGTCGTTTTGTCTTTATCTGTTGTAGTTTCCTTCCTGGAACAGAAAGCAGTGCTGTGTTCACTGTCCCCTTTGCACCAAGTTCCTTCATGTTTAATATACAGGATGTTTCACTGTCTCATGTTTATTCTAGCGCAAACAGAATATGCATCAGCTATACCCAAAAAGATATAATACAGAGCTGAAAGAAGGCTTCTTGTGCGTCTTTCCTGACCAAGAGGCAGACTACAAAGCTGCCGGCTATTCTTCACTCCTATCCCAGGGCTTTAAGTAACCACAGTATGTTCAGTTGCAGCAGTCAGCTAAAATGTTGTAGATGAGGCCCTGGGAAAGCCGAGTGATGAAGTTGTTGTTTTTATTGTTGTAGTTATCATTGAGATATACCTTCACTAATTTGCTAAGCTGCACAGGCTGGATTCATAATTGCAATCCTCCTGCCTCAGTCTCCCCGAAAGCTGGTCACCATGCCCTGCTAAGGGTTAGATTTTTGCTGCCATCTTTCAGTCACCATTATTTTTAGGTTGTCAGATTTGTAGTTCTGATAATGTTCATTCAGCAAATACAATACTATGGAATCACAATGTTCTAGCTGCCAAGTAATTTTCTGTAGTATCTCATTTAATTTTTATGCCCTGTGAAGTAAGAGCCTCTTATCTTGAGGCTTGATCTCAGCAGACAGTGTGGCTAAACACGGCCTAGATCACACATATTACTTGGCAGCTGTAGGTGGGGCTTCACTGACCTGCCACATTGCTTTAAACAGTACACATCAGCACCTCAGCTAGACCCATTTGCATTACTTAAAGCCATCTGAGGGAGTAAGGAAATGTCCTAGCCAGCTCTGCACACATCAACACAGAGAAATAGGGCCAGGCTTAGCCAAGATGGAGATGATTGCTCTTCTTTCAAGGAGAGTGTTCCCTGTGGTCCTCCACAGTTTCCATAGTATTTATCAAAGTAGCCTGTAATTCTTTCCCTCTTTGTCACCCCCCAAAATTATTTCGAAAAGGGATTATATGTAGAGATATACTACTTGTTCAAATATCACATGGTTTCTCTGGTATGAGAAACTAAAGGTATTAATAAGGACCAAAAAATGTTGGAAAATGGGAAGAAAATGTTCAGATGAGAAGAAGAGCAAGGGAGGGGGAAGAGAAAGGAAAGAAGGGACAAGAAAAAAATGAGTAAAGATGAAAACAAACATCTGTAAATAAAATAAAGAGTGGGAGAGAGGTTGAAGGGAGCAGAGGAGAATGTAAAAATAGAAATATAAATAATTGAATAAAATAGCTTGGTTTCTATTGTTAAAATTTTTTTGCTGCTCATAAAAATCTTGAACTTTACTTTCCTATATTTGCATTTGTTTTTTATAAGAAGAAAAACTTTCTGTGAAGATTTCATTATAAACAAATCAGTAGCTATGTCAATAAAATTGCCAGAATGCATTTTTCTCTCTTAGTGATATTTTGCAGCAAATTGAATATTTAAGCATTGAATACTGCAAAAGGTGTTTCACTAATGCCTGAGTAGACCACTTGCTGCAATATTATTTTAATGTTCAACAGTTTAAAAAAAAAGAAATTTAGTCTTATTAGTATGTTGATATTGTTTACAGACTAAATTATAATTTGCCTAAGAATGCAAGAGAGCTTCAAAAATACTATACCTTCTACTTTTAATTGGCAGCTTGCAGTTATTTGTATTTCAAAAACTATTTTAATGCTTTAATTTGTATTTCTTCACGTGAATTCATTGCTCATGAAAAGCAACAAGTCAACCTCAGAGAGCACCAGGTCCAGCACCTCCATGGTTTCATTCCCGAGACAGGCTGCAGAATTTTCCTGAATGGTTTTGATGCTGTAGTACGAGCGTTCAGTTCTAACAGGTTTAAAAAGTAAAGTTTTTGTTTTCGCATTCAAGCAGCTCTTCTTTTGTTTTAGATGTGTCCGAAGTCAGGGTGCTAAAGTTTGCTTCATTTTCTTTTGCTTTACCTTGCTTTGTTTGGTTTTTCCTAGTTGTGGGGATCAAACCCGGGGCTTTGGCCATGGTAGGCAAACGTCCTTTCACTGAAATACACCCCTGCCCCTTTTATACACATAGCAATATTATTTAGTCATCCAGGTGCTGAGGAATACTTAAGAATATCACTGACTTATGAACGCTAGAGACTTGATATTGTGGTTTGAGGGACATCATCACTTTGAATGCCTACCCATTACCTACCTTTAATGTGTCGTCATCATATTTGTTCTTCAAAATTTTTAATCTACTTTTAGCAAACAGAATAGACATATTCTGAAAGTGGAACCCACTCACACTGTGTCATTATGGAGACATTTTTGAATTAATGGTTGGAAGACAGACAGAGATATTATTCTTCTGATGTTAAGCAAAACTTTAGGTATGTTCTTTAATCCAGAAGAGAGCATTTAAAAATAATTACTTCCTCAACAATAGAATTTTCCCAAGCACAACTGTGTGACTATATTTAGTGGAATCTTAACTATATTGTCTGTGTTCATGGAACATTAAACTAGAGAAATAAGCTCTAGGTTCATTTCAAAATGAATTGAATTATTCATTAAATGAATTAATTAATTTAACAAATATAATTTAGTAAGTTAATGAATTAAAAAACATGGAAAAAGCCTCTGTTAAGTACATTCCCAAAGAAACATAACGCTGAAGATAGATTTTAAACCGGTGACTTTTGTATTATTGCTTATTATGTGAATCTAAGCTGGAACTTTTGAATAGATTTTACCCTACCAAAAGGAAGAATAAATACTCCACTCTTTCAGTTCATTGGATTTTTTTCCCCTTTTTAATAATGCTAAAACTTCTGTGGAACTTCTTCCCTAGATAGTCATGATGATTGAAAATTCCCAATACTTTTCCATGCCACAAAGTTCCTCTGTTCTGAAACTGTATAAGATAAGGCTGTGGCCCATTGCTGTCCCTCCTCATGAACCCCATGTGAGCCTGTGATTACATCTCTGTTTACTTCAATCCTAAACCCTCAGACTCTTCCTTTTCTTTGTAATTCTCTTTATTAGTGGATATTGTGTCTTCTTTTATCCCATTTGTACTACCACTGAGGAGGATATTTGAAGCGCGTCTGTTTCTAAGGAACAGAAATGTATTTCCTCACACTTCTGGAGATTATAAAGTCCAAGATCAATACATTAGTATTTGTCCTGTTGAGGGCTTTCTCTAATTTTTTTTTAAATTTAGTGTTTCATTTATTGTTTTTAAAAATAGGTAGTGTTGTATGTTTTTATCATGTAAGACATGATGTGCTGCAGTACAGCCACATGCTGCATAATATTTCAAGCAGTGACAGACTATATATAGTACATTGATTCTGAAAATCATGGGGCTCTGTGACATTACAGCCACCTAGCTTTCATAAGTACATTCTATGCATGATATCTGCACAGCCATCAAGTCACCTGACAGTGCATTACTCAACACATACCCCCAGTAAATTATATAAATGTATGTGTACATTGGAGAATTCTGAATTCTATTAATTAATGTACCCATTACTCTGCAAAAGTCTTCTGGTTGATATCCTCTCACATAACTGAAGGTACAGGGCAAGCTCGCTATACAGAGCAAAGTCTCTTCAATAAAGAGCTTACTGCTATTCACTAAGAAGGAGGTCTTACAGCCCAATCACTCTGTCAAATCCTTACACTGGCAAAACATGAAATTTAGAGGAGATAAAATCAAACCATATCAATCTTGTTACAAAGTTTTGAGTAAGATGATATCCTTAGAAGTCCAGTGAATTAATTTCCTGTTTGGGTGGTGAGATTCAGATAGGACTGGGCCTTCTGTACTCCTCCCAGATAACGAGGTTACGCAAAGCCCTTGGTGAAACAAGGATGAAAATGCACTGGTATAGTTTCCTGTCTTAGGTTTTGAACCCAAGGCTGGAGTTTATAAACGAGACTCAAAGATTCCTGTGCGTGTGAAAATCTTTTGTGTTTAATGTTTTCTTATCTCCACATGGCACTGCCAAGTTAGAGGACAAAACTTGTCACGAAAGCTTCATTTGTAGGGTAGTCTTTAACAATACTGGTCACTTCGGGGTTTACTCTGGAACTATAACATTATCATTTGTGTTAATATTTTCCTCTGTAATTTTATCCAAAAAATTTAAATGCCTGATCTCTAGAATTTTAAACAAATCTACCTCCCATTTCCTCCAACCTCCAACAGACAGTTTTACAAGGAGAAATGTACAATTCCAAGAACCTGCTAGAAATTATTTTAGGTCCTATCTATTTCTAATCTGGGTGCTTGTGATTGTCTCTAACTGGTGCAAACACACACGATATTTATCCTGATGGCCTGAAATGCTGACTGTGCAGTTATTACTTCCATGCACTCAGAAAGCACTGGTGGTTAAGAAATCTAACCACATTGTTAGAAGAACTAGCTAAGTGCAAAGGACCATTCTTTTCTTACATATTCCAGGAAATTCTCAACTTCATCTACCTTCGATGACTCAAAAGTCTATTCTTCACGACTTCTGCAAGACCTGCTGATTCTTCCCTCAGTTATTTGTCTTCATAAGACTCCAGGATGCAGTCTTCGCCTCGGAGATATGCTCATTACTGATGTTTGAAATTATCTGAAACTCCATCTCCTTAATTCTTCCCTTCATGTTGTCTTTCACACTTTGCTGGCACCAAATTTCCCATTCAGATATATAAGTTCTTTAACTCTAAACCTACCCAATCAGTGCAAAGGAGGTAAGCAAATCTTCTTGAAATTATATATAATGAAGTGTATACAGGACTCCCGTCATTGATAAAATTGTGGTAGCATGTGGTAGGCATACTTACCAACAACAAGTCAAGTATTTGTTTGCTTTTTTTCATTTGCTAACTCAGAGTAATATACAAACAAAATTAATTTTGCTTCACTGCAATATGAATATTAGATGGAGGCTATATTAGTTTGTTCTGATTCAAATAGAAGTTGGAATGCTACAAGAAAAAATTATAAAAGTGTATTTTTCAAATTAGATCAAAGAATTGAAAGTTCTCTCCTCACTCTTTCTGTTGTGTGTGTGTATGTTGGTGTCTGTGTGTGTCTGTGTGACTAACACAAAGGGGAGGCAACACTTTGTAAATCATGTGACCTTGGCATTAGTTGTGACAAATCCATGTCTCTGAAGCATTTGGGCATTTGTAATGGTTTTCAAGTTCTTCATGCAGCTGACAATCTCTACTCTCCAACATTTTTACTTTTAAATACCTGTCAGTGAAGGAAAGCCTCTCATGGCTGGTTCATTCTCCACAATATGACAATCCATACTATTAGAAAATATTTTTGCCAGTCAATAGGTTATAGCCTACATATTGTTAACTTTTCTAATGTAGACAATAGGATATTTTGGAGGAAATTCAAGTGTATCTTCAGTAGAAGAGTGTTTCAGTTATCACTAATGATTCCATTTGTTAGGACTCAGAGATACATTTTAATATGACTACTAAATGATAGACTCTTCAGAACACACTGAAAAATTGCTCTGAGAATGAGAATATGTTTGCCTTGGTTTGTTACACCTCCCTAGAAATTGTTTGTCTTCGTGTGTGGGTTGGGGATATAGCTCAGTGTAGTAAGTGCCTGCTTGGCACACGCAAAGTCCTGAGTTTGATCTCCAGTTCTGCCCAGAAAAAAAAGAGTATTATAAAGCATTAAGTGCTACAGATGTTTAGACAACATCTGGCCATGTACAGTAACAAGGAAATCTATCTTCAAATTTATTTTAATAACTTATGAGAAACATATTCAATGTATTCATTTTATCATTCAAAATCAGGATTTCTTGGGAGAGCGTTCATGTGTGTGTGTGTGAGTGTTGCGATACATGGCAATATGTTTGGAGAAATGTAAAGAGCTTTCAATTGACATCTAGCATTGTGCCTCCCCTCACATTTGAAAGACTTCACAGATAGCAGATATAACATAAATGGGCTGTTTACTACCAATTAGAAGTTTCAAAACAATCTATACTGACATATTACAGGTATGGTGAAATTACATGAAATCTTTATTTGTATCAGTTTTGTAAAATGTTCACCTATACACTGTCCTATCAAAAATATCAAACTTCTCATAGTTTATTTTTATTTGAACTTACTCTGCAGACTAGGCTGGCCTGGAATTCACAGTGATACTCCTGCCTCAGCCTCCAAAGGACTATGGTTACAGGTGTGCACCGCTGCTCCTGTTTTAGTTTAATTTAGAACATTTCCAACTTGACTGCTACGTCTTTTGCAAGTGGAAATAAAATATGTGAGCTAGTTTACATTAGTAGTATTATAAGGCAATATATATCCACTAACTTCTAATATCTTTTACATATAAAACAATAATTTAAACTACAACATATTATTAATTTGAACTTTGAAATAACTATCTCATATCTCAAATCAGTACCTACATTCAGAATAAGGAAAGAAGATAAAAACTGTACCTATCATGATTTTCCATTCTTTGTTATACACTCTACAATTTGTATTTAATGTGCAATACATTTTTGAGTGAACAAGTATGTAAAAATATAAATACATACACTGATATTAATATAATATAATCCCCTAAAACATCCCAGCTCCCCTCCATACTTCTTGGTCAAACATTTTGATCATGTGCAGATATGTGTCTCTTCACGTTCTTTGTGAATAAACTTAAAACAATAGATCCAAGAATGAAAAAATAAGACAAATACAGGGTGTGGCAGCGCACGCCTGTAATCCCAGCACTCAGGAGGCTGAGGCAGGAGGATCCTTGTGAATTTGAGACCAGCCTGGGCTACAAAGTGAGCTCAAGGCCAGCCTGAACTGCGTAACAAGACCTTGACTCAAAAAGACCAAAAAAAAAAATAAAATAAAATAAATAATAGATCTAAGAATGAAAATTTATACTTTATCAAATGCTAAAATCCTTTTTCTTGTACAAGGTAATGTTTTGGTGTAACTATACGGAGTAATTATGGATCTGCCAATTTAAATGTCTTTACCAGGAAATTATTCCTCAGGAAATTATTCTGCGCTGACTCTGCAGCCCATGGTCCCTTTCATGCCATGCTCGGGCAGGGAGGCTGACGTGCGTGCAAAGCAAGAACTGCAAAAATGTGACAGAATGAAAAGCCAGAAAAGGGTACCTATGTTGCAATTCCCACATTAGTTAATGGGTACTAAACAAAAAATAGCCCTCTCAATAGCTCAATTAGTTAGATGCATTTTAATTTGATCTGTTTGCCATTCTATCATGCATAAGCCTCGATACAGAAAGCATATCCTCTCTTTAAAATATATTGCTTTAAAAAATAAAACAAAATACATTGCTTTGTTATGTCTTTGTGTGTGTATGTGTGTGCATGTGTGTATGTGTTGGTCTTCTAATAGCTTTAAGAGTGAAATGAGTACAGTGCAAATGAAGAGTGAAAGTGTGATATAGTTTATATTAATAACATTACAAGGTAATTACTCTATATCCATTACAGACTCACAAAAATGAAAATTTAGCCATAATGATAAAGTTAGCCACTTTTACAAACCAAATAAAATTTCTGAAAAGGCCAAGACATAAAATATGAAACCACTAGATAAAAGAATTAACAATAAGTTGAAACTTGTTTCTTTCTTTTCTGTTCTATTCTTTGCATTCTTCATTAAGAGATAATGCAGATACCAGCAAATAAAACAAGTTGCAAAAGAGATATGCCAGTCAGCTTCTTCTATGTTTTTCTTTTTTACATTGTGGCATTTCCTTAACCCAAAAGTAGACTGAAGATAAAGATAATATGGAAAGAGGCTTATATTTTAATTAAAGTCCAAGATTTATGTCTAATAAGGAAACTTACAAAACTGAAAATTTAGCCATATTCATAAAGTTAGCTACTTTAAAAACTATGTAAAATATCTACCTTTGAAATTTCTGAATGTCAATAACAATTTCATAATGTGTTCTCTGTTACGCCAGCAGGAAATGTTAATATACAGCACACAGCTAATCTAATGCATTTGAAGTGAATGCTAGTTACCTGGAATGTGGGATGAGTCATTCCCACCACATAGAGAAATCACCTATGAAATGAGGTTGAATTGCACATTATAAGTCCTAGCACCCTCTAAACCACTGGTTAAGACATCCGAAACATAAGTTTTCCCAGTATGTTGAATATTCGGGCACAGAAGAATAATGGGGAGATGGAATATGAGAACACAGGGAAATTTTAGCCAAAAACACAATGGGTAGAATGAAAGTAGTTTTGGTAGTTATAGGTAGAGGGGATGAGAAATGTTTAAAACAGTAGAAAGAAGAGAAGGGTTAGGAATGAAAATACAGTGGTTATCTGCTGAGTACCCTTTGAGAGCAGGAGACAATGACGTGAACAGAAATGTAGAGCTAGCTGAGATGAGACTTACACACAGCTAGAAGAGCAATGCATACATTTGTGGGCTTACTCCCCCCGCACTGAAAAGCTTCAGAAATTCACTATTGTTACTTCCACAATGACTGACTGCAGCAGTTAAGTATCTATGTGTATCTGCTTTTACTCATTTACATTTCTCATTTAATTCTAGACCAGTGGTCACCACAAGCCCTTGAATATAAATGCTGACATTTGAGAGGTAAACAGCAGTAGCACAGTGGTTGAAATGAATGATATCACACTGCATGGGTTTACCCAATGGATTGTTAAGACAGTAGAAGTAAAAATGAACAGCTCTAAGTCATTATTCTCAAAATATTTTCTAAGTTTTTAAAGTTTTAGGTTATTAGCTGAATTCTCTATTTTAGGTGTTTTATTCTTCACAAAACTTTGAAGGGACAGATATAGACTATTGATAAAATTTTGGCATGGATTTTCACAGAAATAAGAACCAATGTCATTTACCAGGGGCACATCAAAAAGAATCAAAACTTATACTGAGTAGTCACACTGCTATTTATTAGTACTTTAACATTCAATGCATCATCTTCATTTCACCTCTAATTCTTTATTTGTCATATCTAATGGAATCTATTTCTTAGAAAATGATGCAGATTAAAATTGAATTCTAAGTACAAGATAATGCCTGGCATAGAATAAACAATCTATGTTTAGGAACCATTAGTTTGAAGTCCTGGGGAGCTTCGTGTTTACACTAGTGCTGAAAAGATATCTTAGTGATTTTCTAGAAGGGAGCAAAAAATATGACCACAAATTTGGGAGGTAATTATGGAAATTAGTCACATTGTAAGATACAGTGCGAAATCTTTTTGCTTGTAATTCATAGAGGTTTATTTAATTTATTAACATGGATATTGAGAACTCATATATTGATGAGATTATGTCTTCTCTCTCATTCTATTCTGTATAGTACAGATTAACCTATATCATTGCTCATTAATACCTACACAATAAATGAATATATATAGAATTACAAAACAAGATGGTAGAAAATTAACAATGGTTATTATATTACGTATTGTTATCTTCAATGAAGTTGCTGGGATTACCAGAAGTAAAAATGCAAGATCTTTCAAATAATTAAAAAGAATAAAAAATAATAAAAACTAGAAATGATTGATGTTATTTTTTACTCTTGAAAGTAAAAAATTAAATGGATATATAAACTTTCATATCACTGATGTGTAAAAGATAATTATTTTCTCTGTGGAAATTGAAATGGTTTCAAAATTGGGTTTTTATGGTAATTTATCCTTTATATTCTTATTTATGGAATGAGAAGAGACATGGAATAGCAAAAGCAATCCTGGACAACAAAGGCAAAACAGGGAGCATTATAATCCCTGACTTGAAATTATATTACAAAGCTACTGTGATAGAAACAGCATGGTACGAGCAAAACAAACGAAACAAGTAAGCAACAACAAAAACAAAAATAACCTGAGGGTCAGTGGGACAGATTAGAAGATGCTGAAGGAAGTCCAAACACACTCAGCCACCTTGTCTTTGACAAAGGGGCCAAGCATATTCATTTGAAGAAAGACAGGCTCTTTAGTAAATGATGCTGTAAAAACAGGTTTTCAACATGCCAAAGACTAAAGCTAGATATAGTTTTTCACAGTGCACTAACTTAAAACTGAAATGGATCAAAGATCCAAATATTAAATTAGAAACACTAAATCTGGAAGGGAAGATAGAGAGCACAAAGATCTAGATGTAGACAAATATTCCATCAACAAAACACTGATCACATGGGAAATACTACATAGAGTCAACAACTGGGATCTCACTATACCTTTCACAGTAAAAGAAATAGAGTGAAAAGAAAACCCACAGAGTAAGAAAAAATTTATCCAGTGGTCCCTCAGACAGGACTAATATCTAGAATGTATGAAGAACTGAAAATTTAAAAGACCCCTCGAATTCAAAGACGCAATCAAAAAATGGGCATCTGAGAGGAATACATACTTCTCAGAAGGAGAAATACAAAGGGCAAGCAAATACACGAAAAACTTTTCAACATCACTGGTTATTCAATGGATGCAAATGCACCTGTATTTTTATTTAAAACAGACCACTTGATTAAATTTCTAGAGTTTTAAAATTTTGTTAGAAACAAACTAATAAACAGAAACAATCAACTTGTTCAAAACCCCTCCATTACTATATGGTAGTGTCTTAATACTTCTTCAAACTTAGATTTTAAGAATCTTACAAAAGTTTTTGTCTGAAGAAGGAAATAAAACTTTATTTTTTTGAAGTCTACATATGTCTAGTTCCTAATATACTTACTCATTTTTCATGTTTGCTAACCATTTATATTTCTTGTATGTGTTTCTATATCTATATTCTATTTTTGTTCATTTTTTCCTTACCCATGTATTGGTAATTTAGTATTTTTAATATTTTTTTAAATATTGGGTATGTATATCTACAATATATTTATTCTATCTGTCATGTGCCAGTTTTTCTTTATTTATACTATTTTCCTTAATTTTATAATATATGTTTTTGAACATGTAGTATTTTATGAAAGCTGCAGTTTTCTCTGACTTAACTACATTTTGCAAGACTTAAAATTATTCAAAACTATTCTTCTGACTTTCTGTACTTATTTCAAAACATTTACATCATTTATGTAAGAAATACTTACTTAAGTTTGTGTGTGTTGTTAGGTAGTATGTTTGTTTCAGTGTAAATCTAGATAGCCTACACGTTTATTAAACAGCTTATCTCTATATATGCTTGAAATATTAATTATATATAAACTAACTCCAACACGGGATTATTTTGCTCACTGATATATCATTAGTAAACTGAGCAAATATTTTATGCTGTAGTTGAATCATAGATTTTTGACATCATATAGAGCAAAAAAATGATTGTAACTAGTTTTAAAGCAGTTTGCCAATTATGTTTTACAGCAAGTCACATAAAATACATATCATAATGCTTAAAATATTTACTATTCAAAAATAAGATAAACTGTGTTAGTGTTTGTTTCTGCTACAAGGAACCTGTAAGAGGATCCTCTTCTGAGAGTTATTTAAATATTAAATCTTTTTATTTACTGACCAATACAGATTTCCTAAAACTACACAGATATCTCATGATTTTCAATATACATATTCAACGAGAGCTACTAATAAAAGTGGCCACTTTTCCCCCAGGAATGATAAGTTTGAAAAATATAGTTTTTTAAAGAAAGGTTTGTTCTAAATGTTTGCCAGGAATACTTTCTATATAGCATTTCTATAAAAATCCTGACATAACAGTATGTACCAGAATTTTGTACACAAATGGTGCTGATGTTATTAAATTCAGTTAATTTTCTTTTTGGTTTAATTATATTTATTTCTTGCCTCCAAATGTAAGGTTGCAGAATGTCCTTGTACCCTAAGTATTGTATGATTTTGGCTTGAGCCATAGATCAAAGTATTGTTTCTGACAATGGAATCAGTAAAGGGTAACAGAAAATAACATGCCTGATTACTAAAGTAGAAGATGTAAATTCTGCTACATTTCTATGCATTGAAAGTCTCAGAATCCGTGAATTTTAATACAAAATACAATGAAGTGTATCAAATGAGATTCCCCTACCTTGCTTAGTAATAATGTGGTTAAATTACAACGCGAATGCTGTACAGAGAAAAAAAAAAGAAAACATTTAAAGAACCCTTTGGCTCGCTAAATTTCAAGAATATCTCATTTTATTTGAAAATCTTATTGAACATTTCTACACTTTCTTCCATGACTGAATTTGACAATATTAGTTTCTCCATTGTTACCTCACTTAAAGAACCAAAGACAAAATGGTAGATGATCCGATAGCAAGATGTAATCATGTTATCGGACGCAGTGAAACTGGAGACACCAAAGTATGTTTTTAAAAGAGATTATCAGGCATTTGAGCTATGACAGGGTGTCTGCTTAACCGTGCCCTATTCATTGTGATGAATGGTTGTGGCGCTCAGAGAGCATAAGCTCTTAAAAATACAAAACCATAGCCTATCATTTGTCTCTGAAGGGAATTCAGCTTAAAGTGAAGCTCCAATTTCACTAATAAATGCTGAAATTCAGATATTATTGTGCCTGAGAGACCTAACTTGATTAAGACATAAAATTTGACTAGACAGTTTAAACAGTAAGAAAAGAAGACAGAGTTTTCTCATTTTTCTTGTAAGGCTTCAAGTGCCCCTTATTATTCCACTGCATGTGGAGAGTACACAGAGGTTGTATTTTATGTGAGTAAAATCAAATCATCCAGAGAAAACTAGTGGTTAGTACGATGACCTTCATATATGGACTTCTGGACTCAACTCTTCTTTTGGCCCTACTGTTTACAACCTGTTACCAGATATATTTTGAAATCTCTCTGTAGATAGTTTTTCTTTAATTTTTAAAAGGCTAAAATCAACCCTTTTTGAATATTGTTATAATAACATGAAATTGAATATTTATGAAGAGTTTACAAGACTTTATTTTGTGAAACAGAAGCCATTAGAATATTTTAATGGGAGAAGGTACATTATATTATTTTTACTTTTTAAATATTATGATAGCTACATGGGAAATGCATTATAAGATTAGAGGGAAATGTATGTAAACTGTAATAATTCTATGGTATTTGAAGTTACACAATGTAAAAATTTGGTATTTTCCAGGAAATATGGGGATATATCTTATAAATACAATCAATAAAATTTTCTTCAAGATAAGAAAGTACTAGAGAGTGTCTTTATGAGTTATGCTTGACAATAGGGATAGATGGATATTTGGCCTTGACATTTGACAACCATAAGTAGAATTATCTGAAGAACTAACAATTTATTTTGCACTTCCTATAGTATGAAATTCCTTAAGGAATTCTCAGGCTTCATCTTACCGGGATCTGACCAGACATAAAGAACATGCTGACAACTCCTGTTTGGACTGTCTTGAAATCTAAATTTGTGAAGTAAATCTTGGCTCCTCAATCTGGAGAAGAACCGTGCCCTTTTGAGAATGAGGGAGAATGACGGAGTCTGTGCCTGACCTCCCTTGGTCATCTCCTTAAGTCTCACCTGAGTATCCTCTGTCGATTCCTGTGGGTCTTTTCCATCGCAGACCTCTTTGATGTTTACATTGAGATTTACAGAGTGAGTGAAGGATAATGTTTAATGATGATTGCTAGGTCTTTGGAAAGAGCAACTGGCTAAGTTAAATTTTATGTATTGAGAAATGAGGGCGCTGGTAAAGCACAGATTTCTAGCAAGTGTTTATCTTGTACACGTTAAATTTGAGGCACTTGTTAATTGAGGAGCACTGAGTGGAGATATTGTGCAAGTAGTCTAGAATCCAAGGAGTACACCGCAACTGGAAGTGTAAATGAGTTTTCTGTGAAGTTATACATATCATTTAAAGCTATGAAAGGATCGGGAATAGAAGACTTACATGTAGAAACAGAGGCCGTGAAAAGATGAGGAACTAGCAAAGCACATTAAAGAGATGAAGTCATTTATGGATTAGGGAAAATTAAATGTGCCTTGACAGTAAAGCTAAGGTGACAGTGTTTTAAGGCTGTAGAGTGGAAAACTGGCTTGAATATTTACAAATATTAATAAGAGAAAAATCAAATAAATGTTATTACATTTGGTTATATTTTAAAGAGACATTCAATATACTTGTGAGGCATATGGGTGAATTTAATTTGCGTCAAAGTATTTATAAGTGAATTTACTGAAAATTTCTTGTAGAGATTTTTATCATGCAGTAAAACGAGGGCTATGTTTTCTGGGGGATGGAGAGTTATACAATTACTTTGTTTTCTTCAAAATAGAAATTATATATATGTATATATGATATATATATATATATATATATATATATATGAATAATCTAGTAGAAAAGGGCAAAATAATTGATAGAAACAAATCAAGAACTACAAAAGAGACACCTGTGAAAAATCAAGAAAACAGGGTCTGGAGCCAAGAATGGCGTCGCACACTTGTAACCCCAGCGCTGTGGCAGCTAAAGCGGTTTTACACATTTGAGTATATCCCGCACAACTTAAGGAAATATGGTTTCAAAATAAAGATGACTGAAATCTAACTCAAGGTGAAAGCTGCGGGTTTAATTCTAAGTGCTAGAAGAAAGAAAAGAGGGAAGAAGGGAGGGAGGGTGTGAAGGAAGGAGGGAAGGAAGGAAGGAGGGAAGAGAAAGAAGAAAGAAAGAAAGAAAGAAAGAAAGAAAGAAAGAAAGAAAGAAAGAAAGAAAGAAAGAAAGAAAGGAAGGAAGGAAGGAAGGAAGGAAGGAAGGAAGGAAGGAAAGGAAGGAAGGAAGGAAAGGAAGGAAGGAAGGAAAGAAAGGAAGGAAGGAAGGAAGGAAGGAAGGAAGGAAGGAAGGAAAGAAAGAAAGAAAGAGAGAAAAGAAGAAAGAAAGGAAGAAAGAAAAAGGTAGGAGGGAAAGAACAGAGGGAGAAAAAAGTAATACTAAGAAGGAGTGAGCACAGCTCCAGAACATACAGGGAAGAAAGCATGGAACATTTACATAGTAAATGAGAGACTCATATATGTAAAGATACCTTTATAATATTTTCTGGCAGACTGAGTATGTCCTTTGCCATACACGCTGTTGAGTTAAGCAAGGTTCATATTCTTGGTATGCATGTTAACTACTTCTCTATTTTTTAAAGCACTTTGTTCAATACTACCACAAGTATACTCATCCTAGAGATAAAGAAAAATCTGTAAGATTAAAAATATCTGTAAAAATTTGGCATCATAAAATTTTAATATGATAAATAGAGAAAGTTTTACATAGACATTAAAATCATTGTTTGAGTTGAGATTCAACAAATACATGTTTCATATTACATGTATCTTGTCTCAATTCTTTGCCTAAAATACATTCTGAAATCAATAGCATTACATTGCTTCTTCATTTTGTTTTTTCTAAGCACCCTTCAATACATCGAGGGACTTTTTGAAATAATAGGACAGTATTGCTTTAGTCTTTTTGATTTCCCTGGACATATTTCTTTCCTGAAAGCAGATAAAATTCCAATTAAACTAGTGTTTCACGGTTGCATTCTTTATTGCAATTGCCATTTCTATGAATGTGCCTTTATATCTTCCTTCACAAGGTGCTCTGTTTACAATCTAAGCGTGTAAAAATATTGCACTCTATTTACCTAGCTTTGTACATATCCCTAACCGTGCTGGGGATGTTTGCTGCTAGGGCAAGTGAGGATTTATATACTCAGTTTGTTTATACATGACAGTCCTAAAATGTTTAGAAAGTGATAGAAAAATAATCCATCATCCTGTGGTCACTGAAATGTTCTCTAAATTTCCCTTTGGTTGTATTTATATTTGCAACATTGCATGAAGATTCACTGTTAACCATCATTTCCTTTACAGGAAGCTGCAAGTACTGTTAGCACAACTGAAAACACACACACACACACACACACACTCACACATCAGCTTCTATGTATTCAAATATGCCATGATGCGCACTTTCTCTATGTTGTGGTACATGAGGTCTAGAAGTAAACCAAGGAGATAGTACAAAAATATTGTCTCAGGCAAGATATTTTTAGCAGTGGCTGACCACGAAAAGAAAATGATGCATATTAATAACTTTAATTCTATAAAAATTCATAAATTATGCAATCATTTATATTAGCTTCCTGTGGCTGCCAAAATGAATTACAACTTCATTTTGTTAAAAAAATAGAAATATATTTTATCACCATTCTCAAGGCCTGAAGAATGAAATCTAAATGAGAAGAAGTCAGCTTTAGCAGAAAATCATTTCTTTTCTTTTTACAGCTTTTGATACCTGTTGATGTTCTTTAATTTGCATGTGCCTAATTCCAGTCACTGCCTCCACAAACCGTTTCCTCTTTATCAAATTCCACTCTGTCTCACTCGAATAGGGATGCTTCCCTTTAGACTTAGGAGCCAAAAGAATAATTACCAAAAGCTTCTGCTCTCAAAATTCTTAACTTAATCGTGTATTTTTCATGTATAAATAAGTATTCAGATTCCAATGGATGAGATTGTGGATATATTCATCCAGGTACCACCACATTTCCTGCTAAATTCATTACCTTCAGTGGCACATGGCTTTGTATGCTAAATTCCTATGCACCAGATTAAATCATAATGAGAATGAATCATTTAGTGGTGGGCAGGGGAGCTTTAGAGGGAAGATGTCGTAAGGATACTAGGAAAAAGTACAGGTTTCATCCATGCCTGAGAGGATGGCTCTCTCTCTTTCTGTCTCTCTGTCTCTCTGTCTCTCTCTCTGTATGTTCTACCCCTCTGTTTTCATGGCTGTTTTTTTCGCAGTGTTGCTTATAGCTTGGATCACAAATGTCACTAAAAACAGCTCCTCACAAAGCAATAAGCGGAGCAGTGGACGTGGGACCAAAATGGCACAGCGGACCTCGGGAGGACACGCGGACAGGACGTGGAAAGCCCTGTGAAGCGAGCTTCCACATCACACACATCCAGATAAAAGTGGTCGTGTGGCCTGAGCCATTCCAGGCACAGGGCTGGGAAGGCCTGATCCACTGGGCACCCACATTCTGCCACGAAGGACCCTGGAGGCTGGACATGGACAGTTAGGGTTTATTCCTGCATTACTGAATTTTGGTCATGATTTCACCAGATCCATTCTTAAGGTTATTTTATTTCTTCCTCTTAAATAGAAATATTTACTCCATGTCACCCATCATTGAATATGGTGAGTATGTTACTTCCTTTTTTACCTTTTTTTCCAAGGGCTGACCGATGAGCTTGCTTCGAGTCTCCACATGATTTTTAACTTGGAAATTCCAACAATGCTGAAACAGTTAAACTTTTGGAATGAAAAAGGTATATTTTATATTATGAGATAAATGTGAGCCCTGAGAGTGCAGAAGCAGAATGCTTTAGTTTGGATTAAATTGTCCTTCAAAGGTCTTTATGTTAAGGGTATGGGCCTCTAAGGTGCAATATTGATAGGCAGTGGAAGAGAAGTAGTCTGTACCTAGTGTTTTGGTAACTGGAGACTGCCTGAAAGGACTGTGGAACACCATTCTCTCCCTGTCTCCTCACTGTATTCCTGACCAATGATGAGTGGATTCACATATCCCTGCACTCCTCACATGGTATACTGGCTTCCCACAAGCCTCAAATTAAGGAATATCCAGTCATGGAATGAAAGCTCCAGAAGTGTGAGTCAAAATAAACTAATATTGAAAAGATGATCCACCTAGCCATTTTCTTATAGTACTGGAAAACACAAGTGTCTTTATTTATTTACCAAATTTAATAAACTTAAGAAATGAATGTGACTACTCAGTAAGATTATAATGAGATGGAATGACACATCATTCTGATTTTTAAAACAAATTTAAATAAGACATTTTACTAACAAGGAAATCATTATGAGCAATAGTCAATAGACTGATAAGTGAACCTTCTCTGTATGTAAATTATGAGAACGTTAGACTCAAAGCCATTGCGGTTGTGGCTTTGGTGGTGCCTAACATCCCCCTTTCTGGTATTTGCTGTGTCTTGATTGTGGACAGAAGACAGAGGACAATGGAAGGAAACCAGTTGTAACACAGGAAAGATGAAGCATAAATGCTAACATTTATGCCCACACTTACTGAATATTTATTGCTAAAGAGATAACATGCTAGTGTAAAACTATTTTGTAATAGTTGATTTATTCTTCACTCTGTTTCATGTTTTCTATTTCACAGGTGAGGAAACTAAGTCACAAAGCTTTTAATTGAGTGGCTTACCGTTCCAGAACACAACGCCAAGAGGGGCCAGAATTATAATTGAAACTCAGGCAGTCTGGCTTTGGTGTCTGCATACTTATTTTCTACACAATGTTAAGTCTCCAAAAAGAATTGTTTTATATAAGCAATGCCTTTATTGCCATCTGTAATTATCATTTGTCTCAAGTTAGTTTTGCCTTGTCTTCAAGATACAACTCATATGCATCTACTTCTTAGAGCTTGCACTACAAAGTTTCAAATCTAAGTAGAACTCTCTTTAAACTGTGGAAACAGGTCCCTTCCAGTCAATTTTGTTTACCATGTAATTTTGCCCAGAAGAGAAATGTCATTTCCCAGTTCTGGAGCTCCAAAACAGTCATTCTGAATAAACAGTTATCATCAAAATCTTGGAAAATTTGGATAAAGTAGTAACAGCAGAGTATGTGGTTCTGATATGTATCATGAAGGAAATTGCATTCAGACATTCTTCAGATGAAACTATTTAAATGGTTCTAAGTTCATAACAATATTATCTCTTTGAAATAATCAAGTGGTCTGGTATAGATTAATTCTTTCTCCCTAAATAAATTCATCAGAAATAAATTAGAATCTACTTATCCATATGCTATGAAGTTACAGCTGCAACATAAAATAAATCTTGAAAGCTTTGGTATTTTCAAAAGTAATCAAACAATTGTAACTACAGCCTTTTTTAATTTCAGTAGAAATTGAAAATGATTAAAATACAATGAAAGCTCTCTCTCTCTCTCTCTCTCTCTCTCTCTCTCTCTCTATATATATATATATATATATATGCATCTTTATTTTTTTCCCTTGGGAGAAAAAGACTATAGCATTTTAGGTTATGTTCTCCTTGGTAAAAAATAATGAGTCTGGCAGTAAGAATGCATCTGTACATGGAAATCAGCGCATTTACAGTATTCCCAGAATCTTTCACAGCAACTCTGAGCCATACTCCAAATGCAAATTTAATCATCTTCATAACTGAAAACAAATAGTTGCACTATGTTGTACACATTATAATCATAAACTTTGACTTACGTATGCAAAATCAAGACAAAATAATCACATACTTCAAAATCTCATTGGAACATGATAAATACATGCGATTTTACTCTTGACTAAAATAAATTTTAAAAACAATAAGAATGAATCATAGTTACTTGAAATTAAGTGGATCTCAGAGTGCCAAGTGGATGAAACCTGCTTTCTAGATCATTATTGTAGCCATCTGTAGGTAGGAATCTCCCATAATCTGGATATTTAGAGATGAGGTATTTCCATATTCTGCTATTGCTTTTCCTTATGAAATCTTACGGTGGCAAAGTATCACTAGTTTGATTACATATTTGGGTACATGCCTAACTCCATCTATTTAGATCCCATTCTGTTGGAACATAGGACACTAAATCTAGCACTGTAACTGTAGACTCTGTCATGGAGAATTTGGCTAACTCCTCTCAAGTGTGTGTGTGCATATGTACATGTGTGTATGTTGCCAGGGAATCAATGCAGGCCTTTTGCACCAAGCTACATTCTACTATTTTTTTATTTTGTATTTTAATACTGAGTCTCTCCAAATTGCCCAGGCTGGACTCAAACTTGATATTCTCTTCCTTCAGCCTCAGAGCTAGAATTACAGCTATGAACCACCATGCCCAGCTCATTTAAGTAGCATATCTAAAAGTAAATAGAAAATGTGAATCCTACCTCCTTTCAATAATATATCATTCATTTATCACATTTTTACTAAACACATATGAGAATTTTTCAAATCCTTCTTTAAGAATGCTTGAAGTCAGACAATAGGGAAAAATGTCAGAATTTCATTTTTGCTGTGATTTGGTAACTATTAATTTTCATTGAAGATAGTAAGAATGCTTAATTTCTTTAAACTTCATGCTACTTTTGTCATTTTGAGAAATAGTAATAATAATTACCTAATAAAATAATTTTAACATGATGCTCAACAGTATAAAATTTGATGTTATGTGGAAAATGGCAATGCTTACTAAGCTGTGCATTATATTATTATAAAATATTATTCTAATATTTTATCTGATTTTTGATTTATGAAGTCTGAAGTGTTTTTTTCCAGAATAAACTATAACTTGAAAGGCTACAATGAGAATATATAGGATAATATTACTGTCACCTGTTATATTTTAATTTCCTTCACATCATTTTCTATAGTTTTGGTGTGGCACCTCACAGTAGATTCAGTTTGACATTTTTATAACTGAAGTCGGTTTCTTGAAGCAGGACTCTGTTTTTGTCTTGGGTATGTTTCGCTGATGTTGGCTCAGACTTTGAAGGATCAAGACTATAATAAATAATTAGTTCCATATTCCAAAGTGAGACATTAGAGGAATTACAAAAACTTTTAAATGAGGTAATTAAAACTAGCTTGCCTTCACTAATGACATAATACACAAATAATTTAGATTAGTGGAAGTTTCAGGATTTCTTTGACAAGAGAGTGGCACATGTGGAACCGTACTGCAATCCTCTGTCAGAGAGGGTTGGGGAAGCATCGTTCAGGTTTCAAGTCTGTGGAGAATATGTGTCCTGGGATGTGCAGGGTACTATGGAAAGTGTCTAACTCTAAAAATCTGTGAACATGGGGAAAATTGATAAAGTGAAAAAGGGAAATGCTGGTGGAATGAGGAGTGCCAACAGGGTGGAAGGAAGTATGTTCAAACCCAAAATACAAATAAACGGCAAAACAAAAGATAAATAACGGGATGTAGAAGACCTAGAGATTGAGGGGGGGTAGAGGTAGAAGTGGAAGTGAACAAAAAGAGAATTGAGACGTGTTATGAAAAGGAACCGACTGTCCTCGAGGGGTGTAATCATTGTGTGCTGCACATAGGTACTAACTAGACAAACAAAGAAACTTGCTTGTTTGGTAGAAGGCTAGAGTTAACTGGCTGGGAAGCCTGACTCATATCCATAGGCCCATACTGGCATAGAGTCAATTTATGAGGGAACCACTGTGGCCTGCATGGTGCTGCGAAATGAAGCAGCTGATACCCAAAGGAGATCTGGTCTACTAAGAGCTCTGCAAGGTGAGGAGGAGAGTGAGAACCCGATTAGTGAAGGAGCCCCGCAGAAGTCAGCAGACCACTTTCTGCATCCCTTAGCTCAGAAAAACCAACAGCAGAACTGAAGAAAGAAAACTAGCTCTTGTCATCTTCTTCCAAAGAAAAACACTTGCCTGCCAGTCAAATAAGTTCTTTTCTTCCCTATTCCTTTCCGATTCCACCTTGAAAAGGGCAAGAACAGGTTAGTGGGCAGGGAAGGAAGGTAAGATGGTCAGTAGTAATGCCTGGTTTCCTTCAGTTCTGGGCTGGGCTGTGTTAGGGAAAAGCAGGCAGGGGGATTTCTCAGATTATAAAGACATGCATGAGTCTATGTATCCAAACTAGAACAATCAGTGAGTACAAAGAGACTCATTGGAGAAATTTACTTTGTCTCAGGGTTTATATTTAAGCTAAGGTGCCTACTAGAAGTCTTACCTCAGCAGAAGTTTTTCTCATTTATAGTAAGATTGAATAGGACCTGGCAAGAATGGATGTTTTTCTATCTATCATCTGTGAGGTTTTACAGCACCAAACAATGTCTAGTTAGTGTTCTGCAGTAATTCCTTCTCCGGGTCTTCAGGTTGACTATCAAGTAGTTGTGCAAAAGGTATTTCACTGATAAACATAAAGCTCTTAAATTCCTTTCAACAGATATCAGGGCCAGGGTATAGCTCAGCGGCACAGCGCTTGTTCAGCATGTGTGAGGTCATGAGTCTGATTCCCAAAACAAAACAAAACAAAACCCCAAACAAACAAACAAACAAACAAAAACCAGATATCAAATACATTAAATTTGCTATGTTTGGACATTATCTGAGTTTGTCACAACTTTCATATGTTAAAATTTAATCACCTCTCTAGAGTAGTAACAGAGGGAAAATGCCGTCAGCCAAGGCTGTTAATGTGGGCAGTGGGGAACAGGTCCACTCTCTGTCCTGACATGTGGTGGCCTGCACCATCTTATTAGGTTTCTGACAGCAAGAAGGCTACACAAGAAGTGGTCACACAAACTTAGACCTTCAGAACTCTGAGATACAATACACCGTTTTTCTTTAAAACTCAGCCTGTAGTATTTTGTTATTGGCAACATAAAGTGGACTAATGCAATAATCATATCTAATTATTAGGTTTTTATTTCATTTATGCATTTATTGGATTATAATGGCAGTTGGGTGAAGGGCTCAAACTTTGAGCAGCTAGAAAGTCATTCACATCCCCATTGCATTTTCTTATTGGATTTCCCACATCTTTAGTGTAATTCAAGGAGAACATGAACTTAGCCATTCATATAATCAGGTACCATTTAGCCCTGCATTTCAAATACGTAAAAACACTCACCATTATGCTACAGTTGCCTGAGCCAAAATAGTCCAGGTCCTTGTATACAGCAAGAAAAGAACTGCCAATTGTAGATGTGTGGTCAGTAGTAAGAAACTGCATTTAAGGAAGATCACGGGACAGTAGTAGCAGCAACAGGCAGAAGGGACAGGAACCCAGAAGGAGGAACTCCAGGAAAGCCTTCGCACAGCGTAGGCTTCCAGTACTAAAAAGGTCAGTCACTTCCGGTGCCTCCCGTTGTGGTCAGACACCTCTGACCCCAGGTGCTTCTCACTTTGTCTTTCTCTCGTGTTGGAACTAATGATAAACAGGGATAATCCCTGGGGCAGTGTGGTGTCACAGCTGAAGAAAGAGAAAGAAGTGGCTCGTTCAATTTCCCTGTTTCTAACTATATCGATTACGTGAATGAAAGATGTTTGACATCAGGAAAACCACTTCCTTTTCCCTCAGTACTCTCCAGTGAAGTAACTGTACCTTTACCACACTTGTAACTTAAAGAAAAATTAAGCTGAATTAGAAAAACTTGTTTCTCATGATTATTTCAATGTTTCAAAAGAGCAGAAAATTAAATACAGCTTTTGGAAACCAGAGAGTCTATTTTTGATCTAAATATGATAGTATATAAATGTTTTTACATTTTATTAGCAATAGTACAAAGGCAATTAAATAGAAAATGTTAGAAGATGTAATTATAAAATATACTGGTTAATAAAGATAATAGCATAAAAACACCAAAAGGTGGCTCAAGCCTTGGAGAAATGCAATGGAGAGCATGGAAGCATGTTTTATTTTATACTTTAGGGGATGCAGTTCTAAGAGGAGGAGAAGTGGTCCCAGGCATCTCCCCTCAGCGGTGGTGAATCTCAGTCATGCATGCTATGGCCAGCTGCTTGTTATCAACAAAAGATCTAAAAGGTCCACCCTCGCTGCTGTATATGGTAGCCCCAATTTGTGTGGGGAGAGAAAAATTTCCATTGATGTAATGCAATCCCAGCATCACTATGCAAGAGTACTATGCAAAAATATTGAGCCCGATTTTCCTCTGATTTGTAATTTATATAATATGCCTTATTCATCCTTCTATTTTTCCTTCATTGTAGAATATGAACATTGAATTTCTTTACTGGTGTGAAATACAAATACAGGTACCACGTCTACCCTAGACTTTCACTTGGGCCCTAATACAGCCTTAGAAAGTCCCGTGCCCTCAGCATTAGCTTTCCATTAACCAAATTCCAGTGCTGAGAGTTTCTTCCTTTCATGTTTTCCTATCGTTGTTGGGGGCGAGTCAATATCACTTCTTTTTTTTTTTTTTTTTTTTTGCGGTACTGGGGATCAAACTCAGGACCCTGCGCTTGCTAGGCAAGTGCTTATTCCACTGAGCTATATCCCCAGCCTCAATATCACTTCTAAACCCTAGCATGAGCTGACAACAGAAATATGAGTCCTGTAGTTCTTCAGCCTCTTCTCTGCTGCCAGTTTCACTGCTGATTCCGTGGAACATGGTTTGAAACTAATCCATCAGATATCTTCCTGCTGCTGTAGACACGTCCATGTAAGGCTGGATAAAAGATTGACACATGTTCAGTACATACTGCATGCTTTCCCTTGAGAGAATCAACGGTGCAAAAGACCTCCAGCCTAGCCACAAGATTTATGTCTGCAGTGCATAAGTGCTTTGTGTATGCTAACACTAACGTACTAGCCCATGTCCATCTTTCTTGACTTCCTTTTTCAAATATTTTAGTAGAGAACACATGTGATATAGGAGTTGAAGAATAATTGGTCCTTTTCTACGAAGAATAGATAAGAATTTTATCCACAAAACCAAGCCTTATTCCACAGGTCTTCAAAAAATGGGCCTAACAGAGGAAAGAAAGAAACCTTCAGGCCACCTTGGTCTGAGAGGCATCTTTGCTAGTGAATAGATACCGCATTTTCTCACTAGGAAGAGCATAAGCCTTGTTCCCTCCACCTGGAATATGAGATACTTCTAGAACATTTATATTTTTTTCTTTATCTAATAATCTTGTTTTCAAAAATACGATTTAGTAGGAAAAGAGGAGAGAAAACACTTGAGAAGGGCTTTCTCCCAACACATCCCTGAACCAGAGTGAAAATGGTTCACAGTTTAAATTGTGTCTTTGCCCAACAATCACTCCTCCTTGCTCTCTCGCTAGAAAGTCTTTGCTTCAGTACGTATCAAATACACATAACTTTTACTTTCATGTAACGTGTCATGAAATAATGATAGAAAATCTATAGAAATGCTTTGTGATCTGTGTTACTTCACAACACATTGCTTCTGCCTGCCTTCCCCTAAATAGCCAATTTGCTATGCTTGTTTATCCTCTTATTCACATTTATAGTACTACTAATAAAGGTACCTTCATTTCCTACAGTTGTATAAAATAAATATACTATAAGATTTATATTAAATATAAGTATAAGCCTATAGAGTAAACCTTGCTAATTACTGGCATGTAGTCCTTAAAAGTATATTCAGGTTTTAGTAAATTTGAGAGTAAAACATAATTCATTATTAAGGTCTTTCAATATGCAAATAAAACATTAATAGTGCATTATAATTTTACAAGTCACAAATTTACCATACAAAGTAGGTATATTGTAGAAAAACTTGACTTTTTAAAGGTCTACTTTCTAATAAAAGTGTATTGGATGTATTGTACCTTATAGGCATAAAAAGACATCTGCATTGTCAATAGATGGCAGTATAGCTCTTTAGGAATTCCTGCAAAATTAATAGTTTAAAATCAGAGGCATTAGCATGCTAAAAATGCTAATCTTAGTAAAGCTTTTTATCGCATTTTCCTTAATACTTCATTGCATCAGTGGTGCTACTTATTTCCGAAAAGGAAACTGAAAAATACGTAAACCATAAATACCTCCTGGTTTGGTTTTCAATTTTTAAATCTCAGGTTATCAAGTTGTATCGTTTTGATAGCAGGGGTTGTCAGCAAGCAATGGCTATGATTGTTGGCACATGAATGCATGAATCCTTCACTTTTGAAGGATTGAAATTTTAGTTTGACATACAATATGTGAACTTTTAATAAATTATCAATAGTCTCAATTTGAAGGATAATTTGAACCCAAATTTTCAAAGAAATTAAAAAAGAGAAAAGGATGAGCTTCTAATTTGTACCAGTTCAGTCTTAACACTTCAGTACATCTCCTTTCTAGGTGGAAAAGCCAGCTGAACTTTTCAAATTTGTTTGCTAAAATCACACATAGATTAATTCTTTAGGAACAACAATACTCTTTAGCAACTGTTTAAATTTTATTCAGGGGGGCTAAGTGTCTCTAAATTTGAGGTTGATAGAGCAATAGTGTTTCTACTGAAATGAAACTGATAGCTTTGAAGATACCGTGCTTGGAGGAGCAGGAGGGGCCAGGAGGTACACTGATTTGTTCCAGTAGACAAAGGTTTCTGCCCTGGAGTTGTCATTGGAAGACGTCAAACAGCATCAATCACACAATGGGGACAAAGTAGTTATAACCTTATCCTTAGTTCCAGTCATTCGAAACAGCCACAACTGTTATCATAATATCTTACAATGACCAAAGGAATCTTCATCAATCCTGAAGAAAATTTTCTGAAATTGTGCTAATTTATTTTTGCCCTTTCATTTTCATTATTAATTTCCAAATGGAGAAACCCAAAATCTATGTGAGGTCTTTTCTGTTTCACTGTTTGTGACAGAAATCTTGCAGTAGCACATGTTCACACCCATTCCATGGGGTGCGGTGCTAATTTTTATTAAAATTCTCCCCTTCTTAATTTTTGTCAAATAATAAAGACTGTTTAAGCAGATTTATTAAGTAGATGGCCCTATTTTGCATTCACTGGTTATTGATATATACATTTCAGAGCTATTTAAATGAATATCTACTATGTTGTGAGCAATGTGGAATTTTCATTGATAGGGTAGAAACTGCTTCCTTTGTTTCACACCTAGGAAGATGGGCAGGGATCCAAACACAAAAGCAGAGGCTGTTACTACAATGAATATGCAGAAGAAATTAAAGGTTCTCTTTCAGTTGACCACCACATAACTTCATACAAAAACTATTAAAGGCTTACATTTCCTTTGTACAAGATTGATGCCCAAGATATTGACCGTGCTATACCTTTGCGTACTATAACTTCATATGTATTTTTATACAGAGTCCATTGTGTTTGTCCCAAATCGTATTCAGGACAGCGATACCTGATGTACTCACAGTTAGATTCCTGAAAAACTATGAGCACAAAAAGAGTGTTTAGTTCCTAGAAAGGCTAAATTATACGCCAATCATTGGAAACAAGAAACACTCAAATTGGTTAAAATATTTTTGTAATTGTAAATGTCATGCCAACTTTAAAAACTCTGAAATATATATATATATATATATATATATATATATATATATTTAAAAACCAAAAATTCAAAAAATACTGTGTAATGTGTTGTCTTTTGTTTTTACTCTAAATCCTTATTTTACCACAAAGAAAAAAATTGTTTTGTAAAATATACTTTACTAATTTATAGAAGAAAGCTTATGATAAATTCTAAGAAGCTTACTCTGCTAAGGTTGTATGCATTTATAAGTTGTATTTTCTGTTTGTTTTTCTTTGTTTGCTGAGACAGGCTCTTCCTATATGGTTCAGGGTAGGTTTGAGCTTACTATACAGTTCAGGCTAGACTCAAACTCACAAAGATCCTCTTGCTACAGCATCTCAAATTCTGGGAGTATAAGTATGTACCCACTCTTGGCTTCAAGATGCATTCATTTAGAGAACAAAATAATAAAGATGCATAACAGACAAAATGCATAACTCATAACATTAATAGGCCAAAAGACAGAAAATTTTTTAACAAATAAATTATAATTTAAAATTCCCATAAAGGTTATTAAAGTGTGCAGTTAGGTATCTCATAATTAATTTGGCAATTTAACATATGTCTAATTATATAATGAAATTATGGTAATGTTTGATATGGTCACATCTAAAATAATGATAGGAGGAAATGTCAAAAGTTTCTAATTTTGTGTATCTATTCTTTGGAGGCAATAATTTTAATATTTCATGTTCAAGTAGTAAAAGAAGTTAGCTGAAAACTCTGCAAGAGTAATTGAAAATAATAAAAATA
This sequence comes from Dinomys branickii, assembly GCA_004027595.1. Classification (NCBI taxonomy): domain Eukaryota; kingdom Metazoa; phylum Chordata; class Mammalia; order Rodentia; family Dinomyidae; genus Dinomys; species Dinomys branickii. The sequence continues at coordinate 50,765 of PVLD010004645.1, forward strand.
TACCATAATAAGTGATCTGTAATTTAGGCAAATGTAAATATTTTCAGTGTAGCTAATGTATTTTCTTCATTAATAACATAATTTTAAATTTAATAAAGTATTACAGACTAGGAATTAACTAGTTCACGCGAATCCTTGAATTGTAAAAAAAAAAAATGAATACTTGAATTGTGAAAATATCATCCACGTTGTCTAGATTTAACTAAGGAAAAAGTTGAGAATGAAAGTAAAGAAAAGTTATAAAAGCAAGAGAAGGAGCAGTGTTACATAACCAGATCTGTGTATGTTTATTTATTTATTTGCGGTATAAAGTGTCAAGATACTTTAATTTTAAACTGTGAATTTGCTTTTTCTGGATAACTTCAGGCTCATAAAAAAGTGAGTAAACTGTATATGGATCTAAAATATTCATCTAAATACTTTTATTAGCATTTAGCTAGCTTCTTTGAAAAATTTCCCGGTGAAATTTATTTAAAGTCCATATTACAAAATTTAGCGACATTGTAAACATGAAATTTTCCAAAAGCAGACTACTGATTTCCAATTCTAACTCTGTAAGTCCCTTCCAATGCAATATGAATAAATTACTTTATCCATACCACAGTTTCTTCATCTTTCAAAAGAAAATCATTAACACTAATGTCACAAGTTTATTGTTCAGTAAATAAAACTAAATCGTATTTCGCTGTTTAGTTTATGTAAATATATTAATAAACATTAACATTTAAAAAATAAACATGAGTGATTGAAGGTAGATTTTTGAACCAACTTGCTTTGTTTGCAAATCTAGCTCTGCTATTGCATATTTATAGCCAATATACTTAATCTTTTCGTGAATTTGTTTCCTGGAATGTTAAGTCGTGATTGTAGTAGTTATGTACTTTCAAAGGTCCTCTCATTCTTAAAATATGGTAGTACAGGTGAAACACCAAGGGTTTTGGTACATAGTAAGTATTTAATTCCCATTAGTGTTTTCAAGTGGAAGCTATTACTTAATTAGTGTCCATGTGTGAAATACTTAACTTTTATGATTTTATAACCTGTGTTGTTAAAAGTTGCACTATTTATAAATTTAGTAAGTCTTTCTTAAATTTCAACTGGTCACGTTAATTTTTAACTTTATAAATTTAATGAACACAGAAAAGTGTCAAAAATATTTCAGATTTATAAATTAGTATAGCTTATCTGCATTTTGCTATACCTTTTTATTTGACAAAACAAGTATATCACTTATTTAAGAAAACATTATCTGTGGCTGAAAGATTAAATCAAATTGATTTATTTCACCGGTTGAATTATTTTAAAATATGAAGAAAAGCTAAAATAGGATATAGGCCTTGCTGGTTATAACAGGAAGTCAACTCCAGTTATTTAGTATTAGTGAACTAGATATAAAAATAGCAGATGAGAAAATTTTCCAGATGAACTGTACTACCAATGACGCAGATGAGAGAGAGAGAGCGATGAAATGCTGTATTAATTTGCTTGTAAAAATATATTGAAGTTTATGTTTAAAGGAAGATACACTAGTCTAAGCACATATAACTATACTGTATTTAAAGGGTACCATGTGTCAGTTATTTTAGTAAAGCCTTATTTTATTTATCCAATTTAATATTCATAACCCTGTGGCTGGGGATATAGCTCAGTGGAATAAGCGCTTGCCTAGCAAGCGCAGGGTCCTGAGTTCGATCCCCAGTACCGCAAAAAAAAAAAAAAAAAAAATTCATAACCCTTTTATATCCTTACATCTTTTACATTTTGTAGAGATAGTATGGTAAATGTTAGTTTAATTCTCAAGATCATTCAATAAGATAAATTAGTCCAACACTATTATTCTTTTACAAATACGAAAATTTAAATCTAAAGTGGGAAGAAAAGTAAATATTGTTTCAGCTCTATAATGTGCAGAGTTTCCTATCCTTTTTCTGAAACATTGACCTAATTCACGAATTTAGTTGCTTAACAGTTACATTACTGTGGCAGAGTTCTAATTTTGTCCTTTCCCCCTACATTTGCTATTTTTCAAAACTGTCAGAAGTTTTATAGTTTAAATGATATTTGAACTAAATCACAAGAAAGTACTAGCAGATTTTAAAAATATCTTTTTGCATACCAAATTTAACATTTATACTTAATAGACAAAAGCAAACTGCCCATAGTTTTCTAATATTAATTTTCTACATTTCTCATAGAAATCAACATGAATTATATTGCTTAATTCCTTTCTCATTTTCTTTGACATGCTGTCCTCCTCTGTAGGAATACAAAGTGTTTAACTCACACCTGTTCTATTGAACTCAGTAATTTCTGACCTAATTTAAAATATTATGTGGGAAGAGTCCAGTTCGCTATGCCACTAATCCATTCACCCATTCACTTAAAAGTTTCGCAGCATTAGATACACCCAGCTCAGAGTTTAATCACATAATGGTCAAATACTTTACACTGTACATTCATTACTTTATGATGATTCGTGCTTGTTATTTATTTGCATACCACATCTACAGTTATAACACAGCTATCCTTTTGACTATTCTGTTTAAAATAAGAAAGGATATGACAAAGACAAGTCATCCATTCTAAAGGAGATATTAATTTAAAAATCACACGAGTAGAATGATTATAAAACTCTAGGCCATCATCCACTGTGACCAGTTTAAGTGTTTATTCTGCTCAGAATCTCACAAGGTAGTGCGCTGCAATTACATAGGTGTGGATAAGCTTGAACCCCCAGCTAATGGTGAAGAGCGTCGTCGCTCCCAGGTGAGCAGGCAGCACGAGCTGCCTTTCACACTCATCCCTCCTCCTTCTAATCCCCGCCACAGTGAAGGCTTTGAAAACGGGGTCAGTGTAGATGCTGCACACACACTGCGTTTTTATTTAAACCGAGAAACTCCAACTTTGGGAAACTATCAAACTTTGGCTGGTAAGAAAAGAAATAGTCAAATTTTACACCAAAAAGAGATGCTGCCTATATTTTACGAGTCAGAAACAAATCTTCCCTCTGTTTGAGAGGAGCATGTATTTCTAGCTTTAGGATAATTGCTCTTATTAATAAATGGTTCATTGAAAAGACTGTCTAGAACAGGACACATGGAGAGTTACATCCCCAGGCTAGAACATCAGCCAAACAATAATTTGAATCAGAGTAAGTTTAGTCACCCATCTCATTTTCATTTTACAAACATCTAGTTTATATTTTTCGGATCAAATTAATTATTCTAGGTATATTAGATAAAAATAAAATGTTAATTTAAAAAATAAGAGAAACAGAAGATACAAATGAAATAGACATAGTTTTCAGATTTTATATGTTTATTTACAATGTAAACCTCAAACATAAAATTTTTGAGGGAGCATGTCATAGTATAAATTAGTAATTTATTAATCATGGATATTGCTTAATTCTGGCAGAATACTACCAATGGACTAAAGTTATATAACTATTATAATATTAATATTACATTTTTATTTGCAATAAATATATGAGGAAAATTGGAATTTTTATGAAATTTAAAAGAAAAATACAATGGGCAACTCAATTTTTAGAATTTTTTCGTAAATATGTTCTCTAGTTGCATCCATTTACCTATTAAATCCTCAGCTTTATTTTTTTATAGCCGAGTAATAGTCCAGTATGAAAATACCACATCACTTTTTTCCTTCGTCAGTAGATGGGTATTTGGGTTCTCTTCAATGGTTTGATCAGTCTTGCATTCTTATATGTGGTAATATGAGCAACTTCATTGAAGATAACAATGTATAATGTAACAGCCACTGTCAATTCCTATCATTCTGTTCTGAAACCCTGTATCGTTTTATTGCTTTTGCTTTGCTTTGTTTTTGTTTATGTTGTTTCTATTGTGCTATTGTTTTTTCATTATTTTCTTTAAAATATGAAAATAAAAAAATCCTTTTTTTTGTAGAGGCGTTCTATGTCTATCCCGAGTATCATGAAACAGATTTGAACTTTTATTAGTGAAAATTCACTTTGCATAACAATATATATTAACATAGCTTCAAAGTGTTTACACATTTGGTGGACAGAAACAGACAACAAGTTCAAATGCTAAACAGTCGCTGTGTGTTAGCTAAACCGAGGTTCGTTCCTCAACATGATTTAAAGTTCATATGGCAGCTTTTTCACTCTCCACAGTCAGTAATACACACATACCCCAAAGCATTCATTTTTAAAAGTTTTGTGAAGGACTGGCTTTATATTATGGTCCAACTACTATAAACTATTTGTTTCTCAATTTTATGATGGAATGTCCTCAATAAAATGACTTAAGCTTTTCTAAACAAAAAGAAATCTACCTTACAAAATGAAAGCATTCTTATTAATATCCATATTATTTTAAGCATTATTGTATATTTCAAAAATAAATGTTCCTTATTCAAAACTAATGTGTTACTGAAAAGCCTTAGATGTCAGCATTGTTCACTGACTGCTTGAGCGCATTGACAGATGTTCAGTACCTGCCATACTATTCAATACAGAGCATTTCCCAAAGGCCATGTCTCACAGGGCTGGTTCTTCACTTGTAGTACTGAGAGGTGGTGGAACCTTGAAGGAAATGAGACCTGCTGGGAGATTTTAGTTCAGGGAGGTTTAGCCTTTGAAAGCTGTTGTGGAAGCCCCTCCTCCTCCTTTCTGTCTTTTGATTTCTGGCTCTGAGGTGCATGGTTTTGCCTTGGCCACTGCTTTGAGGTGCTGCCTCACGGCAGGCTCAAATATAATGTGGTCAGCAGAGCAAAGACTGACAAGTTCAAAGCTCAGGGCCAAACAAGGGTTTTCCTTAGTAATTTGTTCAACTCAGGTATTTGCTGCAGTACAAAAAGCTAATTCTACCTATGTGGTTTTTTATATTTATTATTTGTTTTACAAATGACTATAAGAGAAGGGATTTTTACTGAGAAGGACATACACAATATCTAAACATATTAACAAATATGACACTGAAGCCAAATTGATAAAAATAAAGCAGCTACTTAATGTATTATCAATGCTTACGTGATTAAAAACAGCTCTGACATTTCAAAGCTAAATTTTGAAGCACGTGGTCAAAGTAATATGTTTTGAAATTTACTTTGTGAAAGAACACTTCAACAAAGTGTTCATATATATTTATATTTACATGTATTTGTATTTTATATGTATATATATAAAATATATATTATTACACTATAAAAAATATTGGAAGTTAAAATACTTTTAATGTTCACCCAAGACTATCCAATAAAATACTGTTCTTGAAAAATACTGGTTCAACTTTCAGACATTGTTTGGCTGATGGTCTAAGGTACACGTGTGTTATGTGCCTGCAATCATCTGCTTGTGAATTTTTCATACACACATGGACATAATGTGACACAATGTGATCATTTCAAATAACGTGCGGTCATTTATCCTGCAATTTCTCCACCTACACCTATCTCATGGTTCTAACGTGAGGAGTAGCTAACATGAAATGTGCATTATTCTTGGACAGTCGATATTCAAACAGTTTTCATGGATACTAATTCTGTTTCTGCTGCTGATGTATATTATCCAAGCATTTTTCCTCTGTGTACGTGGCAAACTGTTTCTGGGTTAGATCGATTGTATCTCTTCAGTGTAAGCTCTGAATGTTAAAATATAGTTGTGGGTCTGTGAAAAATCAAATAAAAAAGTAGCCCTGATGAAAACTTACATATTAAGATACAAGCACTAGACAGAATGAAATTCTTCTTTCTCATTTTGTTATTTTTTCATTATTTAAAGTTTAGATAATACCTATGCATTCTATCATGTATGTTTCACCAGATATGCAAGGAGCTCTCACACTTTGCCTTATATCATATAGTTGTCCAGACCTTATCCTAAGAACATCAAGCCCTCCCTTATTTTAGGAGGTGCTATTTCTAAGCACTGCTTTGCTATATGTTTTTGCACCTTGATGGAGCAAGTAGGAAGAATGTCGTGTAAACTTACAATGTCCTCAAATACCTTCTCTCTATATATCAATGTCTATATACAATGAGTCTAGAGGGCCAAAATCCTGTATTTAAATAAAACCTAATTACTTGAGTCGATAACAAGACTCCATAGACCTGCATTTAGTAACTGAATAAAATAAGAAATATCTGGGATCTTTTTTGTGTTTGTTCTTTCCTTTTAATTTTAATTTCATTTCTTTTCAATCCTGTCATCCTCTAATTATTTATGATTTCTCAACTATGTTATTTTAAACTAAGAGTTTATTAATCAAGTTTACTTTTTTACTTATATTATCTACATGATTATTTAAGTAATTTGAAATTAAATCACTGATTATTTTTTTTCCTACACTCTTTACCCAAATGTACAATCTCCAGATAAGAATGACAGAAAGCAACACACAAATAACTCCAAAATACAAACAGTAGGAAAACTGACATCTGCCTGCTGGGGATATTCAAATTTTCTTTTCCTGAAGCATTTACATATTCCAAACATAAAAGTATCTCAAATAACGTCAGTTACATACCTCATAGGTTACATATCTACACTGATCACATTTGGGAAACCATATACATAGTTTCTTAAATTTCTTGATTCTTGGCAATAATCTTTATGTGTAAAGTACAATTTATTGAAGTATCAATATAGTTATGTTGTTAAACTTTTGTTTCTCAGACTTTCAGGTCTAATGTCAACTATATAAATCAGGCCATATTTTTTACTAATTTTAGTTTTGTGCATCTTGCTCAGAGGGACTAGTGTATTTTTATGATGTAATAACTAGCCAGAAAATTGCTATTATTTCTTATTTTCCCATATTCATAAAAGTTATTATATCCTACAGAACCTAAATAAAATTTGAGGAATTGTTTACATATATATTATATCTTGGAGGGCATGTTGATGCTTTATATTAGCATATGCAATATAGAGTGCATCCACTCAGCAATGGAGTGCATCCACTCAGTAATGTCAGCGTGTAAGTTTCTTAACCTGACGGTTTCACTTGCTCCATCAGATCCTCCAGTTTCCACAACATCATCCTCCTCAACCCTTCTTTCTCTGGGACACCATGAGATATATTAAAAGTATTTCATTTTAACTGATTAGGTGGAATGATATATTCTCTTAAATCTCTTTTAAATCTAATATTCAGTTTTATGACTCAACTTACATAAAATACAATAATAATAACTAAAAGTGCTTTACTAAATTGATTGTCCTCTCAAGAAAATCCACTGGTGGCATTTAAGTTCATGTTTAAGTATTTTTCTAAAGTTTCAGAGTTGCGTTATTTCTGGGTTGAAGATACATAAGAGGCTACAGTAAGGCAACTGGCAATCCAGCATTCACATCATATTTTAAATTATAATTCTGAATGAAATTCATTATTGCAAAAATTAGAAAGAAAAGTGTCTTAAAATTCAACGTGGAGAAAAATAGCACTTTGAAGGCTGAAGATGAAGAATTACCAAAGGCTTCTTCAGCAAGAGCAGAGGGCTGTAGGAGAAACTCGAGAGTGTGACTTCATGGGTGCAAAAAAAAGTGTTTCAAGAAGCACGAAGCAGTCGAGAGTGCTAAATACAATTTTTGCCACATCATTTTGGGTAATGATGCTGGGGAAAGACATTTAGCGGTAGATTGAGGTTAAGTTGGGGTGAACAAATGGAGCAGGAAGTGTAGAAGAAAAACTTTGGGATGTGGAATTTTATGAAAGGGGAAGAGTTCGCTAATAGCTTTCTTGAAACAATTTCAGAATAAAACGAATTAGTCAAAGTCATGAAGAGTGAGTATTTTAAAAATGTACTGTCTGAAATTTCGGCTATAACTTAACTAATCGTCTCTCTGCTCATAGAAGTGCTTGCTTTATCATATTCCTCCTGATAACTAGGAAGATGAAGGTTTTAAAACAAACAAAAAAGCAGTAATGTATTTTTTTTAAAATGCTAAATAATATAACCATGAATGAGGCTGTACACTTTTATTATAACAAGCTTATGCTACTAATTCAAGTATTAATATATTTGCACCTATCAAAAATTGTCTGTAATATGCTAACATAGTTAATCATCTCTGTACATGCTGTTGGGGGTATTTATGAGAAAATTCAAACTTTAATAATTACAAAATGACACGTAAGGAGAAGATATATCACAAGTACATGAATAAATATAATTTTTTTTGGGAAAAGAATAAGTCGCTAAGTCAGACTCCCTAACACATTTCTCAGAATTGGGTTAGTCTTTAGTCAGGATGCTAAAAGAACATTTTGATTAGCTCTAGGAGGAATTCTGGTACCCCCATATGAAAATTACAAATGTTTATCATAATTTGTCTTTTATTTCCTTTTGATGTTACCTAAAGAGTTTCAGAGATATGTCTGAACTCAGGAAAAACATCCATAGTGATATTTGAGAGGTTTGGGTAAAGTTCTGAGGTAACTTTGATTTCTAAAGTTTCCAAATGCAGCTCGATTACACCCTTGAGGTAAGTGATAAATGAAACTTTACCAGAAAATATCTTACACTCACCTCACTGGAATGTTGAAACCATCAGATCTTCATGTTTGTAATGCCTATATGTATAGTTGGAATCGCCTTTATAAGTGCGTCCCAGGTAAGGAAGAAGCTAGCGGTAGATCCCAGGCTTTCTATAGTAAGCTCTGCAATAAGGCCTACTTCTTGTGAACCACAAGATAAAAAGAGGGAAACAGTATATAAATCCTATGAGGCTTTCCAGGCATCTGGAGAGCACATATCTTTGACAGCAATCACTGATTCTCTGAAAGAAAGACAGGGGTCAGCTTGAAAGGGATGTTTAGTTTTACTTTTCTGATATAAACCCAATGTTACCCATTTCATTTTTCCAGAATGTTTGATACATCTCACAGTAGTTCATTAGTAGTAAAAAGGGTACCTTCAGTGTACTCATCTTAGGGCTAAAACAAAAAACTTACCTGGTGAAGTACATCAGAAATCCATGACATTTTCTAACATACTGTACTATTGTGGTAGAATAGCTCCACTCTGGATGATTTTTCAGAGGATAAAGGTGAGACATCTGTACATGGGTATAGTTTCAAAATTAAAATTCTTAATCAGATTTCCAGAAGAGAAAGTGACCTGATACACATAGGAAAAGATTAATTCAGGCTGCTATGAAAGTTTGGAGGGGTGTTTTATTAAATTAACCAGCACACTTAGAAATATTCTCTTCAGTTATGAGCTAAGAGTGACCATTATATTTTGACAATGCATAGATCAAAAATATGCTAATTTGTACTTGTCTGCAATTACTTGCTCTTGATTATTTTTCTTCTTTCAGCAGGCTATTATTTTCTCAAGAGGATTTACAAGTAGCATTCAGTGGTCATGACAAACCTTCAATTAACTAGCTTTCACGCAGCGTGTATTATTATCTCATTATCAAGTTGTCTTTTTGTTCTTTTTTTCTCTTTCAAGTTATTTATTTATTGCAATTGGCCCACACAAAATTTCCTTAATTATTTTAAGTGACACTTTCGTGAATATGAACACATTTTTCATGAAGTTTTTCTAGAAAAGAAGTCCAGCACTCAATTTAACTTTGCTCCTCAAAAGCATAGATTCCAATGAACAAGCGCTGATGTGGGAAAACATGGCAGGAGAGCTCAGTTTTCTCATGCTGAAGTTGCTACTTAGAGTGTTGTTTTCCTTATTTGGGAAATTAAAGGCTTAATCTAAAAGGTTTTTAATCTCTAATACTGTGAATTTCTCTTTGTCTAGGCTATTTTGTAATGGAAAGAGTACATAATCTTAAAAATGAAATTTTACCTCATTCTTTCATTGTATGTTTGAGGTCTTATGAAAGTATTCCTGTTAGCAACTTCTCTTCTAGAAAACAGAGTCATGGAAGATAAGCATTATTATTTCATGATTTTACTAAATAAAAGCAAATTAGATAAGGTTGTTTTATACTTCTAGAGATTATGATTAAGTTTCTGTCATATTCCAAAATCCTCTCTAGCATATGGAATATGAACACAACTTGCAGTTAGTTGAATATGTGTCTGGATTGCTGAGTGTATGTTGAAGGTACACCAGTATCATATCAAAAAGCATCTCAGTGTTAGAACAGCGAGGAAAGCTAGGAAGTACCTTCTAGTGTCCACTCGCAGTGAGCTGGCTCTTTTCCCCAGACACCATCTCCTAATGCAAACTCAGAGTTGATGCTCTCATAATACACCCACTGTACAAAGCCCTGATTATGAACTCAAAAAGCTTTGCGTGAACATTTAGATAAAAACTATACCAGATGGCAAAGTGGAGCTACAATAGAATAAGAAATTGAGGGCTCAAACACTTGGGTAGAAGAAAATTTGAACTCAGTTCCAGAATTTTGAAGTATTTCTTGCCTATGGGCTTCAAAATAAGTTGAGTATCAAAAAAGAAATAGAGAACTCCAAAGTGTCTAGAGCAGGAGTAAAAAATACTTTTCCTATCTGACTTATACAAAACAATATATAACAAAGAGTTGTAAAGAAGTCACATAATATTTTAGAGAAATTCAAATTCTCCATGATAATCCGACTACAATGTACTGAAGTTATGATCCGGAAGGAGGGTTTAGATGTGAAACAGAAAGAAAAGTCACACTGGCAGTTTAGTTAATGAACTTTGGGGTAGAGGACACAGTTACAGTTTTCACACCAAAAAAAAATATATAAATAAAAATTTGTTTATTTTCAAATAAACTTACTTTCTCATTTTGTAACAAACCAGAGAAAGAGACTCTACAATCACGTGTATTGATATTACGTGCTTTTCTATTAGTTTGTACTGTGACATGAATGAAAAAAAAATCTGAAAAAAAGTTTCTGTGTCCATTTAACACCTAAGAGTTCACTGTGCCCTGCAGTACAACTATTCAAGTTACCCCGCCTTCATTTTTAGGCCCTGGACATCAAGAGGTCTTAGTGTGCTCTAAATGGGATCCATTGACGAGTGCTCCAGTCACTTTTATAATGCAGGAATCGAAGGACATCACTAATTCAGTTTACCTGATAATTAGCTGAGTTTTCATCTCAGTTATTTATTTATCTCTTTATTCATTCATTCATTTATTGGCGGGGTGAAGCAGTGTCTTGCTATGTAGTTCAGGTTGCTTTTGAATTCACTTTGAACTCCTCATTGGGCTCAAACTCTCAGTGGTCCTCATGCTGTAGCCTCCAGAATGCTGGGATTATAGTTATGTACTACCAAAGCCAACTTTATCTCATTATTTTCTCAAGAGAGAAGCATTTTTCAATTTTATCACAACTTGTTTCACTGTTCATAATATTGCTATCAATACAGTAAAACCAGTAATGACAATTGTCTTTGGTAACTTATAAATCACTTAGTGTTTGATTTATGCTAACTATATATGAAAAGTCCATCATTATATAGTTTATGCACTTGTATGAATCTTTCCATAGCATTATAGATGTTGTTATTTAATTATACAATTGATAAATTAGAAATTCAAAGAAAGAATGTTTTGTAATTTCTTTGCAATTCTCTAGAGAATGTAAAATCATAATAACATTCTAGATTTCCTGGAAATATTTCAAAACCTAGATTTCTAGTTTGGTTGCCAAGAATACTGGTTTACATAACTATCCACTGTTATACACAGATATAATTATTCAGCATAAGAGCTTTAGGGGGTCACTGCTCAAGTACCTAGCACACCAGAACCTTTTACCTTGCCCTACAGAGTAGGTAGCTTAATGACTCTCTTGGGTACTGAACTGATGAGTATCTCTGGAGATGGTTAGTTTCAGTGTTAGAAATAAAATATTCCCAGAGCTATGTGTTAACAGTTTCTATGGCACAGGAAAGAAACTATGATTAGCAATAATTAATTGATTTTTTAAAAATTGCTAATATAGCTTTGAGAATGTTCTCAAAACAAAAAGTAAATAACTAAGGTAAAAGATCCCTGATCTGATCATTACATATCCTATACATTTATTAAAATATAATGGTATACCCTATAAATATAGTTATCCTATGTCAATGAAAAATAGTATATTGAAATATTTTCAAAAAATAAGTTAAACCTAAAACAGAATATGCAATGAATTTGAGCGACTCAGAAGCTTATTTTTCTTCCAATGACACACACTAAAAATTAAAAATATGTTTCTGATTTGAGACTACATAGAATCTTTGGGATTAACTACGTAACAGTTTTTTTTTTTTTTACAGAACCATTTGGGAAATATTTGCTTTTCCGTGCAAAGGGAAAATCTTACCTATGTATAGTTATGTCCTGCTTAATGACATGTGCGTCCATAACCTATTGAGTACATAATAGTCATCAAAAGATTAAATTATCAACTGATGTTGTGGCTGCTTTACTGTGTGTAAGTTTGATCTTTGATGTTCAAAATAATAAAATCATCCTCTTGCACAATTCTTAGAATATATTACAGTTAGAGGAAGTGTAACTATAGAATGAAGAACTTATAATTAATACTAAATCCAGTCAAAACTATATGAATGCTCTTCCTAGCAAAGTTGGCTGCCAGATGTCCTCAGTCCTCTGTTTCATTCCCTGTTGTGTGGCTTCAGTGGCAAAGGCTTACTAGGTTTTGTCCTGCCTTGCCTCTGTAGGCTCGATATGGTATTTGTAATGTATTTTTTCTTGCATACATATTCAAAATAAATGAAATAATATAATTTTAATGATATCTAAATAAAAATTGGTACCGTAGATCACACACACACACACACACACACACACACACACACACACACACACATGTATATACTGCTCAAGAGTAAAGAGCAAATGGGATGAGGGAAAGAGAAAAGGAAGAAAGTGATAATTCTGTATGTATGTATGTATGTATATGCCGGATGGCTAACATAGTTGTGCTACTGACTTTGCCCCTTTATTGTAAGGAACAGTTAATGATTAGTTGTTTGATCAGTCTTGCATGTCTATATTTGTTTTCCTGAGCATACACTTTGAAGTTATCAATATGTAATATAACAACCATTGTTAATTCCCAGTCAATTTGTAATTCAGTTTGGATTGTTCTATTCTTGTGCTACTTTGTAAGTGGCTGTCTGTTAATATGTTTTTGTTCTTTTACTTTATATATATATATATATATATATATATATATATATATACACACACACACACACACACACACATACACATATATGTATACACACACATATATGTATACACACACACACACACACATATAATGTTAAGGCAATTTTAACAATTCAATTTAAAATTTCTAGCTAGGCTTGGTGGTGTACACCTGTAATCCCAGCACTCAGGAGACTGAGGCAAGAGGATCCTTGTGAGTTTGAGACCAACCTGGGCTACAAAGTGAGCCGAAGCCCAGCCTGAAAAGTATAGAGAGACCATGTGTCAAAAAAATCAAAAGTTGAATAAATAAAATAAAGTTTCTTGGGGTCCATATATCATTTTGAAGAATGACCTTATTGTAAATCCTCAAATCTTATGCTTCATAGTAGCTTAAACAAAACTTAAAGAAAGATACCATTCACTGGTTTAGGAACTAATAATAAAGGAAAAAGAAGTAGTACGTTGGAGACTGCTAGTTCCCTAACAGACAGTGATAGCCCACTGATCCTTCTGGTTTTCTGAGCCAAACTGTTATATAACATGTAATTATTTTAAAAAAAATTACAGTGTAGACACAGACACATTGTTCTTTGAATAGAATGTATCTTTTAATTTTCATCAGATTTCAAAATCCATAAATGAGTAATTACAGTCTTTGTATTTAGCATTTGACTATCCAGGAGGCCGTGTTAATCTTTATTATTTATAACCTACAGGTTCTTTCAATTAATACTTACATGATTTTTTCTGGTTTAGAAACAAAATGCAACTGACAGAAGTAACTGGTTTATTTTTGACAGTAACACATACACATATATTTGTACTATGAGATGTTATTTCTTATAAGAAATAACTCTACTGAATCAAAGGTCAATTTTTCTAATGTATTATTATTGATCAACTCTAAACATAAACTAACATTGCAAATGAAAATCCATCCTTGGATATGACACATGCAAATTTACACATGGAGAAAATATGAAGCGTTCCGGAGAACTATACATAAACAAGGAGTGGTTTTTATTATACTTTCATTTTTCCTTGAAATTAAAGACTGATCAGCGCACTTATATGCCAAACAAAATTAACGTCTGAACTAGAGCACTTGGTTTAATGGAGGGGTTTACATTAACATTTATAATGCTTTCCAAAAACATACATTTGGCAACTGAAAGCTGCACGGGTGGAACTGGGCACAGGTGGTGGGCATAATGGGATAAGTACACCCAGTAGAGGATTTGATGACGGACCTGAAGTATAAATGTTAAGGGCTATAATTAGACATTAAAAACACCACTTTTGATATTAATGTTCCTTGTTTTTCTCCTATGTCTTTTTGGAAAACGTACCTCATTTTGCTTTATAAACTGAGTACATTTTATAATTTTATTTACTTCTGGGGGAATTTTCATAGATTTTTATGCCTCATTATTACCATGACCATTTACTTATACACAAATATGGAAACATTAACAAATTTATCCAAAGTTTTGCTTTTAATATCACATTTTTTATTTTATTAACTTAAAAATATCATATTTAAAAATTGTGAGAAACCAAACATAAATTAAATTATTGACTTGAAAATGTCTATTATAGGAAACATTGACATTCATCAGTCAATTGATATGCTCTTATAAAATAAATAATCTATTAAATGTCTAATTGAGTTTAGCAATGTTCAGTTAATTTCATAATGTAGTCTCAATGGATATTAATCAATATGGTTTATTCACATCTGAAACTGGAAAAATACTTCTACCTCATTAAATTAAAATTGTGGTAAGTTGTTATAATCATTGATAACTGTTCCTTAGGAAGAAAAATTCACAAAAAACTGTAAAAGAAAAATATTAGAATATTGTGGTTTTATATGTATGTGAGATTATATGTTTTAATAGTGAATTAAATTCATTTGTTCAGCTTTTAGAAAAGTATCGAGGTAATCTGAAATTGTTAGTTCTACACTGTCTTCCTTACAGTGTCTCAGCACACAATTTGTCTTAAACAGGAAAAAAAAAGTTCCTGTAGCTTTTTGCTAATTTTCTCACAATCAGAAATGTAGCCTAAGCGAATATAGAAGTTCTACTCTGTGCCAGGCTGGCATTTCCTAACTGCACCATGCAAATTTAATCTCCTCCTTATTCTACATTCTGTCATTTCACCCTTCGTATTTTCAACATTTCCTTCTATCACACTCGTGAGTACATACAAAGAGTATTTCTCAATAATGGTCCCTTTCGAGTCATCACCTACGTTCTTTTCTTTCTTTTATACCCAGATTCTTTCACAAAAAACGCTCCCCTCATTGTTCATTCTGTTTTATCCCTTCTCTCTTGAAGGCCCAGCAAGCCACTTCGCATTCAAAGCTCCACCGGCAAATGCAGCGCTGTCCCCCAATTCCTTTGACCGGATTTGCGCTCTTCTTTCATTTCCTGCTGCGTTATAGAATCAGATATAATATATGCACCACATAAACATATTCTCCTCTGTGTTTACTTACTTCAGAATTTCCTTTTTCCCCTTTAACTCCATTTTTTCCTTTTAAAGTTCATTTGTTGGATCTTTTTCTTCAGGTCCAATCCAAAGATTAACCCTGATTTTCCAAGAATCTAAACTTTTATTCTCTCTGAATTGTCTATTTTACTTTCTTGACTTTTAATAATGGGATGATGGTTCATAAATCAATAACCACTTACGATAGAAATCCCTGATCCAGAATTTTATTTATGACCTAAGTACTTGAAACTTATTTTCTTACTTCAAATTCACATTATCTTTTGCAGCCAGCACTACTCTTCCCTCTTTGGAGTTGAGAAAATTGAATCTCCAAGAGCCTGAGTAATTGGACCATATTTAGAGCTATTTCTTTTCAGACAAAGGTCTGTGCGATGACAAGGCCTATATTCCTAATGTAGTGAATTCTGTTACACTTCTCTTATACAGATGCAGATAGGTGATCTGTAACTCAAAATTCCATTGCCATCTCAGCCAACATTTTCATAATTTAATTTACCCTCCAACCCCTGTTCCTCCACTGCTTGGCTGCTACGAATGCTAACTGGTGCCAAAGGCAATGTTATATTTGCACATAATCTTATCATTTGATTCTTCCACACCAGTAAAAATCACTGAAGCATCCACAAGGAAAAAAAAAACTTTTTGCTGTCTTCACTCAACCTTTGAATTACCAGTGAAAATCATGCTTTCTATCTTCTGTTTCCTCTCTTGCTTAGTGACAATATGGGAAACCAAACTGCCCATATATTAGATTGCTCTAATAATAGATATATTACTATCTATTGATATTTCTTCTGTCTAATCAGTTACTCTGGTTTTCCAATTTTAAATCCAGTGAAAGAAATCAAGGAAACATCTGTGTCATTTACCAGCAGATTGCTTTGACTTCAAAGCGCCATTCTGTGTGTTAAAGAGAGAATGGAAAAAACAGAATTATGCATAGTCTCTTCTAGAAAAGAAAAAAAGGGACAGAAATAAAGAGAAGTCTAGCGAGGTACAAAAACTGAATTGTGTTCTCCTGTTTTCAAACATGTAAGAAAAAAAGCTTTACAATACAAATAAGTGGAATGACAGTACTCAGAAAAGAAAAGGTTAGATAATGACCACATTTGGGGGTTATAATTATGGACTAGAACAAGGTAGAATGATTATCTTCATGGGATATTTATAGTTACAGAAAAATTCCATCCCTAAATAAATCTCATTGTTATCACCAAGCAAAGTTGGACTCTATCTTCTCTCTGTTTCTAACATGATCGGCACGCTTGAGTTTGCTATATGTACCACACAGACGACTGTGCATTCTTCTAAAAGTTCTCCTTGAACTTTCCATTAAGTGCACATAGCTGCCAGAATGTATCTGTACTAGAATTAAAATATATTTTTTTCTTAAAATTCAGTGATTAGGGTTGTCCTATACTCTCACAAACCTTTTTGTGGTCATTTACACAATAAAATTACCATGTATTATAAAATATTTTATGTACTGTTATGTAGAATTAAAATAATAGAATACAAACTATTGCACTGATTGCATCACTTTGTATGACTTCACAGTTAACTCTGCCCTGGCTGTAAACTGCTGTGGTTCTCCTGAATTTCCTAAGCTTTTCTCTGCATCTTTGTTGCAGCTGCCCCTCTGGTACAACTTTGTTCTGGCTTTCGTCTGCTCTTGGCCATGGCGTGCTCTACTATCTTCCCGCCTACCACTGAGAACTGTCCTCCAAAAGGAGTGACAGGCTCCCCGGCGTAGCCTTGTCTAAATCGTTAAGAGAAACACCACCAAGCTCTTAAAAAGCTCTTTTTCATGTTTTGTGCCAATTGACAGTGAACAATTTTATTGCACTCATTTAAATGTCTATCGCTACATAGAAAACGATTGTCTCTGTGGTTATCCTCAAATATATGAATAGTGTTTATTAACCTTTTCCCAATACAGTTATAATATACATATGCATGTCTCAATAAATGCTGAACAAGAGAGCTAAATATTTTTTCCTTTATTCTCTAGCACTTAGAGTGTGCTAGATGTCTAGAAACAAGCTGTGGATAAGTACTTGACCCTGAAAAAAGAAATCAAAGTGTATATGTAACATAAATAGCCAAAATTATCAACAGAATTATGTATGTTCTTCAATACCTTACCTTGATGTGGAACAGATATTTCCTCATACACCTGGAGGGAAAATATAGATATTGTAGAAGAGGAGCATTTGAAAGTAAGATGTGAGGAAATTAAATCCTTGATAAGCTTACTCTAAAAGAAGGAGTTAGATAATTTGTAGACTAATAGATCACTGATGAATCGCAAGGAAAATCAATGTGTCACAATCAGGGTGAGAAAACAAAGTGGGAAAGCCTCCCTTATTTTCACCTCGTGTTTATTTCTCAGAAACATAAAAGGAGGATGTTTATGTCTTTCCAATGTATATAGGGAAATTAGAGGCAATGTTGACATTTTCAAGCTTTATACAATGTATTATTTTATGAGTATAATTTATATATCTCTAACTTATGTATCTCTATTTATATTATTTTGCTGTAATGATCAGTTTTATTAAAAAATTGATGTTCCCAGTTAGTCGTATCTGGAGAAAATACGAGCATGCTATTCAGCTTTCCTGCTGCTGGAAGAATGCTTCATTTGCAATATTACTTTATTTCGCTCACCACGTTGCCTAGGAACTGCTGCTACCTCGTTGCTGATCACACAGTAGATTTCAGCACATTTTACTTCTAATTCAAAAAATTTACCAGGAAGAATTGTAAAAAATATTTGTTGGTATTTTAATTAGAAAAATGTTACGAATGACCTAATACAATCTTAAAGAAGCACAGTGCAAAAAATATTTCAGTCTATACTCATTTTACTGAAACAAAGGTACATCTTTTAATATGTAAGGGATCATTATATTTTTTTATTTTATTTTATTTTTTGCGATACTGGGGATCGAACTCAGGACCCTGCACTTGCTAGGCAAGCGCTTATACCACTGAGCTATATCCCCAGCTATAAGGGATCATTATAAAGGTTACTGAAAAAACAGTACATTTCAGTGTTGTAAAATTTAGATTTGATTTTATCACCTGTTTTTAAATTTGTTATTTATTTGATTAAAAATAGATGGAGACTTGAATTCAGAAATTTGTAATTGTGTAATTGTGGTATTAAATATGTAAAGTGAAATAAAATAAAATATAAAATATATCTGCATCTCATGTAATTTACAAATAAACAAGGTAAATGTTAGTGATCCTTATTTGCTTGAAAAATGCTTTATAAGAATATGGATGTAATCAAGTTATACAACATGAGGCTTCCTGAATTACTTCTTTGACAGACAGGGGTGAATGACATCTAAGAGGCCTATGTGAATATCTCTACAACTACTACAGAATTTAAATTTCAATTTATATAAAAGAAAATAAGTAGGAGAACTGTGCCCCCAGGCCATGTTTAAATTTTTTTTCTCTGATTATGTGAGCTTTACAAATTCACTTCTATGTCTAGAAAGTGTGTCTTGGAGTCAGGCAATGTCCCTTCTCATCTTTAAATCTCATTTTGATTGTTTGCACTGTTTTGTGAAACACATGAAACTAGATCATTTTAAAGTCAAAAAATGTGATACAATGATTTATTTTAAATTAAATTTAATATCCATATTTGCTTTCAGAGACTGTGAAGTTAACATTTGAAATTCTATATTAAATACTCCTCAATCTTTATTAATTTTTTGGTAGATTTGCTCTGAGATGAACGTAAATATTGTTGGATATGACTGTATATAAAGGAGTTACAGTGTTAGTTATTTTAATACATTTCAAAATTTTATTAGTAAGAATACAGACTCGGTCCTAATTATAAATTGTAACTTATAATTACTTTCAGATGAACAAGTAGGGATTAAAATGTTTCTTGAAAAACATTTCAAAATAATTTCTCTTTTCCCCCAGCATTTCCTCACACTCAGCTGCATCCTTTACGCAACAATGCAGGCTTGATTAGAGCAGGCTCGATTGTGATTTTCCCTTTGAAAGGATATTTCTGCTCATTATGTGAACATTTCTGCTGTGTTGCGTATCTACGATTGTCTCCAGTAGCTAGGCCTTTGAACTTTCTCGATAACGGTCAGAATAATATGACTTTTAAAAAACTTAAGTACATGCGCAATCGAAGGCAGTTTTCATTTCAGTATTTCTCACATGTCTAGAAATCTCTACGCTAACAAGCTCTACAGTTAATTGTTTTTATGCATTTTCTACTAATCTTTTTTTTTTTTTTTCCACAAAGAATAAAAACAGTGTTTACCTACAGGCGTCTCTCAAGTTGATTTGCCCCATCTATGGAAAAATATATCTCTGAGGCAGAAAGACTTGGGAAATGTTTAAAAATAACTTGACTCTGTAAGAATTTTGAATTCAGAAGCATGCGTCTCACTTACACTTCATCGCCCTCGCCTCGCGATGCTGCCCACTCACCGCGTGTGTCCTGCGCTCTTGAGCTGTGAGAGACTAATTTCTTCCCTTCAGCTTCATCATGGCGTGCCTGATCTGTCCTCAACTCTTCTTAGTGGTGTTGGAACTCATGCGGGAAAAGTGGAAAATTAAACTGTTTTCTATTCATAATCAATGACTGAAACTCAGCGGTTTTTACTATAATACAGTCATCAATAAGCAAATATATTCCGCGCCACAATCTGGATATGGATATTACTTTTCTGGACAGTAATATAAACATGTATCATAACAGTTCCCTCAGTTGCATAGCATAGGTACAAATAATATCCAGAAAAACATGGAAATGAATAATAAAAACCTTAAACAGCCTTACCCACTAAATATTTAATAGTAAAATAATGGGGCCATTAAGCATACCATCTTTTAAACATAAAGTTAATATTTCTATCACATAACACAGTATGTCACTTACCAGTTCAAAATGTTGGTCCCATAGATGAAACTGTTTTTAAAAGTATCTCATGAAAATGCTAGCAGTCATCTTTGATAGCAGTACAGCAGAATATGAAGTGACCTGTAAAAATGATCAAAATAAAATTTATTGTAAAATAAAATATAAAGTGGCTAATATTTTTATCTGAATTTCACATGCAAATTATATAAGCCTCATTGTTTCCGACTAGTGAGAAAAAGTTAATATCTAATGAAATTCTATAAACAATGAACACAAAACAAAATTTTAAAATATTAAGTATACAATTCGTTGACTTTTTCCTCCAGTCAGGTAATTACTACCAAGATCAAGATATGTTATACTCTCATTTACCAAAATATCCAGAGTCATCCATATTATAACGGACGTGAGGGTTTGCTACTTTCTTGAAGGCTGAGTAACATTCCTTTGTGCACTTTTACCATATTTCATTTACCCTTTCATCCACCGGGGAACACTTACATTGACCTCATATCTCAACTACAGTAAATAGTGTTACAATAAAAAAATGAAAGTGCAGATGTCTTTTCTATAAATTGTCCGTTTCTTCACTGAGACAATATATGCCAGGCCTACAATTTAAAGGAGGAAAGTTTTCTCTGGGTTCATAGCTTTAGTCCATGGTCCACTGCCTCTGAGGCAGCAATAGGATGCCAGACTGTCATTGAGAAGTAAAGAACTACAACCATGGAGGCGAGGAAACAAAGATGTGAGAAGCTAGGGACAAACTATGCTCTTCTGGTTCAGTCCCGCAGGGTCCCGCCTGTCTGGATAAGGTCGCACTCCCCAAAGGCGCATTAGCTCATGGATGGCACTCCCGTGATCCAGAAACCTTCTGAATACATCAGACTTCTGGGAACGCTTTAGGTTCAAACCATGGAAATACTGATTTCATCTCTTCTGCTTTTATAGTAAAGAATGAGATTGCTTTACTTTTGTGATAAATTGCTTTAGTTTTTTGATAAATCTCAATAATCTTTTCCATAATGATTTCAGAAATTTATATTCACGCCAACTGTATACAAGCTTTGTCTGTGTCAACAACCTCAACACCTGTTATTTTTTACTTTGATAATAGTTATGCCAGTTGATGTGACAGGCCATATCTCATTGTGCTTTTAATGTATGTTTTAACAGGTGATTACTGTTATTCAATATTTTAAAAGTATATCTATTGCCCATTTATATCTCTTTCCTTGGGAAATATTTTAAATTCATTCACTCATTTTTAGTTTGGTGTCCTTGCCAATGTGTAGAGGTTTTTATATGTTTTGAATACTAGACCCTTACTAGATGTACAATTAGCAAATATTTTTCCCACTTTATAGGTTACCTTTTCCTTATATTTATTCATTTATTCATTTGTTTAATTTATTTTGCTGTGTGGGTGGCTTCATTTGATATAATTGTTTGTTCAGTTTTTCTTTAAATTTTGTTGCCTATGTTTTAGATTTATATCCTTCTCTCCAGTCTGTTTACACTTTCAGCTCTTACATGTAAGTCCTGAATTCATTCTGTATTGTGTTGGTTTAATGTACAGGGAAGAAGGGTCCCATCCTTTATTTTGCATGTGGGTGTAAAGTTTCCCCAACGTCATTTGTTGGAGAGCCTGTCATTTCCTCCTGGTATATTCTGGGTGTGATTGTTCAAGATCAGTGGACTATAGATTTACTCCTAGGCTGTCTTTTCCACATCATCCCTCTATGTGTCACTTTATTCCTGTTTTGAGTGTTAGAGCTCCTTAGCAGATTTTGAGAAAAGGTTGTCTGATTTCTTCAACATTGTTCGTTCTTGTACAAGGTTCTTTTTGGCTATTCAGGGCTGTTTCTGGATTCATAAATATTTCAGGTTTTTGTGAAAATATCATTAGAACTTTGATAAAGATGACGATGAATAATACTTAACAATTTTAATTCTGCTTCACAAATGTGGTATATATTTACATTTACTTTTACATTTCTTTTGTCAGTATTTTATAGTATTCCGTGTACAGATCTTTCACTTCCTTGTTTAAAGTTATTCCTAAGAGTACTTATGATATTACAAAGGAGACTGTCTTCTTCATTTCTTTAGGGATAATTTGTTGCTTGTGTATAGAAATGTTACTTATGATTCTAAGTTGATTTTGTACACTGCAACTTTATTGAATTTGCTTTTTTAGTATTGGATTTTACAGGGTTTTCTCTGCATAAGATCATATTCTCTGCAAATGCAATTTAACTTTTCCCTTCCAGTCTGGATACCACTATTGTTTTAACTAAGTGTTTTGGCTAGGGATTCACATTTCAGTAATTGAAATAAGTCATGTTCTTAAAGAACATTACTGTTTATTTTCCCACATGTATGGAACCTGAGAATGATTTGTACTTACTAGGAGTTTGGATATGGAATAAAAGTGTGAAACGTGAGCATTACAATTAAAAACAGCATACAGTATATTTCAAAATTGTTAATAGGTCAGATTTTTAAAATTTCTCAGCACAAAAACAGCATAGGAGGTGGTGGTGTGCTAATCAGCTTGATTTAATTATTTTACAATAGGCAAATATCAAATATCATGTTGTACCTCATTGATATACATGTTTTTAAAAAGAAAATAATGAGGTGACATTGGGAAACCCTAAAAAGTAACCCCTGTGTACTAGTTTGTAACTGTAAAATGTAATCTACATTGTTACTTCTAACACCAGAGATTCCAGTATGCCCACTCTTGAACTTCTTATTAAAAAGTTATTTTCTACCAACATATGTTAACCAATATTAAAATCAATAAATGTATCCATGGTATATGATGATTTACAATATTTTGTTTTGTTTTTGCATTGAAGTTTTTGTATAGTTTCACACTGTAAGAAACACCACTTGTTTTACATTCATCTTTCAGCTGTAGAACGTTTGGATTATTTTCATTCTGTGGCTACTTAAATAAGAGTGCTGTGACATGTTGCCACTGATATTTTTTGCTGATGCCCCATTCTTTTATTTTTCTTTGTACCTGAAGAAACAAACACTGGTTTTTAGTGGAGTTTTACTTTCAGTTTGGTATAATAACAACTTTCCAAAAGGACAGTAACATTTGTGCTTTCTTTGGAGATGTATGTCTTTTCCATCTGGCCCGCAGTGTGTTTGTGGTGCTGCATGGCAAATCCAGGACCTCACATAATGCCGGTAAGAGCTCTAGCAATGGAGGGGACGCCTGGCCTGCAGTCTCCATAATTCCACCAGCACTTTCCGTCTGCATCTTTTAATTTGAGGTCTGTGCATTGTGGTTTTTGATTTGACTTACTATGGAGACTAGTAGTATTTGAACACATTTGAATGAATTTAAAAATATCAATCGTTTATTTGAAGTCTGCTGCTTTTCTGTTATGTTACATAAATCTTTGCCCAGTATATCATTTAAGGTAAACTTTTATGTTTTCATTCATAGGAAAACACAGATTGCTCAATTTCATACCTAAATTCTTCCAGCCTGTATTTTTATGCAGAATATAAATTGGGGTTAAATTTATTGACTCAATTACCTTTATACTGGAAAAACTATCCTGTACCTACTATACTTTAGTATTTATTTGATCAGAAATTCAAAAGAAAATATAAGACTCTTATTTTTCATCTTCCTTGGAGAGGCATGGTTCATTCCTGTGCAACTTTTCTTCCTTTGTTATTCATAATTTTGAAGTTACAAAATTCCTATCAATCCTACTTATATATTCTACAAATTGAAGTAAACTCCCATTTTACCATTCAGTGAAAAATATTCACTAATTTATGTTGCAATGTTTTTCTTTGGCTCCAGAATCATTAATAAGTATAGTAACTAAGTTTGAGGTTTCTGTGAATTTTCTGTTTTTCTTACTCATGCCAGGTAATTTTTATCAAGTAACACCTGGCAAATGATATTAACTCTGAAATTTTGTAAGAACTGCTTAAAAGTTCATCATATGTACTTGTACTTCTGATGAATGTGTATGTTCTTTTCATTCTGATTGGATATAGTTTCATAGTCTTATTTAAATATTTAGAGGTCTTTACTATTTCATTATTAAACATCTACAAAGATATACTACAATTGCCAACTATGTTATAGATTGCTTTCTGCAGGACCTTTATGAGTGTTAAATATCTATGTATTGGATGCATTTAGATTTTTTTCTTCTAAATTAATTGACCCTGTCAGTATCAAAAGAAAGTGATCTTTTCTGGACCTTCTCTTAGACATGTGATCTACCCTTCTCTGGTGAATTCATGGTTACTGTTTCCCACATAAACTTTTAGTACGTTCCTCTATTTAAAATGCTTCCTTCTAGCGCCAAATAGTGAGTCTTGTTTCATCATTTCTAATGCCATTGCCTTAGCTTTCTTCACTTCTTATGATTGTTTTAATATAATACTGCAACTTTAATGGCCTAAAGTAACATAAAAAGTTTTATGATTTCAGAATGGATAACTTCAGACAAATTTTACAAGACTGAACTAAAAGTATAGGCAGTGCTTCCTTCTTCTGGAGGTGTTAGGATAGACCCCCTTACCCGGTTTTTCAGTGTCAGAGCTGCCCTCATGCTGCAGCTCAGTTCACATGGGCTTTTCTCTTACATCCCTTAGCACACTTTGTTAGCATCCCTTGATGTGATGCCCAAGACCTTGGGGGTTAAAAGTCTCTCGGTAGATATCTGGTGGTGGATCTGTGACCTTATAGAGCTCAAGGGTCAGAACTACCACGCTCCTGGTTCTGGAAGGGAAGGTCTACAGTACAGGGGGGGGGCACAGATCAGTGGGACTCAAGCCTTGGGTCTTAAGGTCTGACGGAACTTGAGGGCAGGGTTCAGACTTTTCCAGGGAACTGTTCCTCCTTTTTTTCTTATTCTTCCTCTTTGGAATAGAAATAGCTATCCAATCCCTGGATCAGTGTTGTGTTTTGGACACATAACATGTCAGAGCTCACAAGTTCATAGCCAGAGGGTAGTTTACTTCAGGAAGACTAATTCTTGAATCTCATCTGATTTAGAGATTATTTGCATGGTATTCATGCTAGCTTTTGGTACCCTCTTTGTGCAACAGTTGCTATTTTAACAGGAAATTATTTCAGTAGTATAGAATAATTATTTTATATATTCCATATATAGTCCATGCACCCTAATTCACGCTCAGTGAGGCATGGCATAGGAAAGGCAGAAGCTAGAACATCAATAAACTGTGGAGTTGAGGGTGTTCTCTAGATTGGATGAATTTTACCTTCAAAAATCAGACCTTGGTATCTTAGCCAGAAATGTAGTACTCATTCAGAAAGAGGAGATTTTGAGAAAAATGAGGATTGGATGAGGCTGTGAGGGTGGAGCTTTCATGAATGAGATTAGTACCCTTCTAAAAGATTCCCTGGACAACTCTTTCCCTGTCAACCATACGAGGACAGTGTGAGAAGTGGCTGTCTCTGAGCCAAGAAGGGAGTTCTCGCCAAATACTGAACCTGCCAACACATTGATATTCAACTTCTCGGTCTCTACAATGGTGGGAAATAAATTTCTGCTGTTCATTTGATACCCAGTTTATGGTGTTCTGTTATCAAAGAACAAACAAAGTAAAGCAATATATATAACTGTGGAAATAGCCATGTGTACAGGTGAAATAAGTAACATATTCAAACTGTATGCAATCCTCAATCAGCACGGGCTCTCAGGAATCTCCTGAGTTTAATCTCTGTTCCCCACAGGTACCCTGGCACATGCTGAAAATTTCAGAATGCACCTCTGTAGTGAAAACTCCTCAGTGGAACTCATCATTTCCAGCTGTCACTCTGACAAAGAATTTCTTCCTCTATTCAGATTTCCGGAAAATCTTGTGAACCTGCAAGTGTCACTATTTTATAAGCTATTTCACTATTTATCTTTCTCTATGGTCTCTTTTCTTCCAAACCCTACCGATCTTTGGAGACCTAACTTATCTTTGTAGTCTAATTCTACCCAGCCCTGGCCCTTTGCAGACTTGAGCATTGTATGTATGTGAGAACTATCAGCATGCAAATATTTCATTGGGCTATTTGTATCTTCTGTGAAACAGGACCTTAAAAAGAGCCTCAAGTAGAGTGATCCAACTGATATCTGAAAGGGCACAATTATTAGGAAGTGGGTCAGGCACATGTAATTATTCTAGTGTGTTTTGTATCTTCCAGAAGATCTAGTCTTTCACTGAGTGCGATATTATTTTCTTTCTCATAAGGAACTTATTACTTATTTTTTTTTTCTTCTTGTGATTCAGACCTTACTTCTATGATGTTAGTAAATAAAATCTTGGCCTTACATTTACTCCAAGTCTTCCTACCTAGGACCCACTGACAAAGCCAACCACTGATTCTATATACAAGCCAACTGCTGAAATAATAGCATAAATATCAAGTCTCTATTAATACCATCTGATATTAGCCTTTAAATCTTCCACTGTACAACATAAGCTCATTGTTCAAAGAAAAAATATCAAAGGACAAACTGCATATTAAGGGTTACTTACCTGTTATCTCCTCTGTTTTAGGGTTTTTCTGTGTAAGTACCAGCCACCTTGGTAACATTCTTATTACTCCTGTTCCAAGCCAATGAAACTCCATATTTCAGCTTGGACTCCATTCTGCTGAAATAAGAAGTAATGTCATCAAGGCAAAAGGTGTATTTTCAAGTCAGAGATTGTGATACCCCCTGCCTCTGTTGCCCAGAATTACTTTTGATTTTCTGGGGCCTCTTCAGGTTCCAAATGAATTTTAGGATTGTTTTCTCTAATTCTGTGAGGTACAGTATTGGTATTTTGATCAGGATTGCAAAAGTTTGTATAACAGTTTTAGAAGTATGGCCATTTTCATTCTGTTGGAAAATCCCCAAGAAAAATGATATCTTTGCATTTTCTGATATCCTCATCGATTTCCTTTTTAGAGTACTATAGTTTTCAATGTAAAGGTCATTACTTCCTTTGCTCAATTTATTGCTATTTCATTTTTTATGCTATTGTGAAAGTTATGGGTTCCCTACTTTCTTTTTCAGTGAGTTGGCTTTTAGTATACAGGAATGCTTCTGATTTTTTTAAAAAAAAATTTGCTTATCTTTTTTTTTTTTTTTTTTGGTGGTACTGGGGATCAAACTCAGGACCCTGTGCTTGCTAGGCAAGCGCTTATTCCACTGAGCTATATCCCCAGCCCACATTTATTCTTACTTTAAAGAGAAAAATAACAAAATTGGAATGCTACTGATTTTTAGAGTTCATTTTGTACCCACCTATGCTTCTGAATGTGGTTGATAAATCTAGAAGTATCTTGGTGGAGTTTTTGGGGGTCCTCTTGCTGAGTATCATGTTATCTGCAAATAATAATTTGATGACTTCCTTTCCCATTCTTATTCCTTTTTCTCCTTTCTTTTGTCTAATTACTGTGGCCAATATTTTCAGAACCTTCTTGAATAGGAGCAGTGGTAGAGGATATCTTTTCTTATTCTTGACTTTAGGATGAAAGTTTTCAGTTTTCGTTCATGTAGTATGATGCTGGCTGTTGCTTAGTAATAGATGGCTTTGATCAGATTCAAATAAAGGCCACCTATTTTAGTTTTCCTGTAGGAGTTTTACTGTAAATGGGTGTTTGACATTGTTGAATGACTTTTCTGTATCTTTAGCGAATATTACATTCTTTCTTTATTCTGTTAAGATGATGCATTGTTTTTTGATTTGCAAATTTGATCCATCTTTGCATATATGGGTTGAAACCTACCTGCCTGTGGTGTATAATCTACAAAGTTACCATCATAAACACAGCATGTCATTCACAAGAAAACGCAAAAAAACAGAAACCAGAATTAGAAAATGCAAAATCAACTCCAAAAACACTCAGCCACTTTATTTTGACAAATGACCAGATACCTTCACTGGAAAAAAGAAAATCTCTTTAAGAACTGGCTTTTCACACACTGAAGATTAAATCTAACCCAGTATTTCTTACTATGCACTAAAATGAAATTGAAATGGATCAAATATCTAAATATAAAAACAGTAAATCTCTTAGATGATAGAATAGGTAGAAATTTTAAAGTCATAGTGGTAGGAAAAGACTAAGAACAAAAGCCATGACCCAAGAAATATCAGTAACTGTCATCACATCACATGAAAAAGCTTTTGTACAGGTAAAGAAAACAGAGTGAAGAGACAAATCGCAGAGTAGGAAAATTTTTTGCCTTGGTTATTAGACAAAGGACTAATATCTGGAATATATGAAGAACTCAAAAAACCAGAACCTCCCCTGATTAAAGGACCCAATCCACAAATGGGAAAATGAGAAGTATACACAGTTCTTAGATGAGGAAGTACTGCAAATAAATACAAGAAAAGATGTTCAGCATCACTAGTCACTCAGGAGATGGCAATGAAAACAACGCTGAGATTCCATCTCACTCTAAAGCGAATGGCTGTCATCACGGGACTAAAGGACAAGGGCTGGCAGGCTGCGGGGTGAAGTGGACACTTCTCCACTGCCCATGGGAACAGAGCTCAGTTCAATCCCTGTGCAAAACAGTACAGAGACTGCTCAGCAAACTAAAACTCGAGGTGCCATTTGACCCAGCTATTCCCCTTCTTGGTATCTTGTCCAGTGAAATAAAAGCTTCATACCACAGTGATATATGCACACCCATATTTATATCAGCACACCTTTAATAGCTGAATTTTTTAAATAGCCCGATACTCATTAACAGTTGTGGGTATAAAGGAGATGTAGTATTTTTATACAGTGGTGTACTCCATTACTCCATCTGCAACAAAGAAGGATAAACTTGAGACATTTTTAAGAAGATGGAGGAAATATATGACCATACTCTTAAGTGAAATGAATTGGATACACATTATTTCTCTGTTGTGAGATGCTGAATAGGTAAATAAGGAACAAAATGTATAAAAGATATTAAGAAATAGGAAGAAAATATTTCAATGCAAAGAAGTACAAAGGAGGGAGTCGGGGGAGGGAGGAAGGGAAAAGGAAGAAGAGAAGAGAGGAAAAAATAAAGACAAAAAATGAGGCAAATAAGCGCCTGCCTAGCAAGTGCAGGGTCCTGAGTTCGATCCCCAGTACTGAAAAAAAAAAAAAACATGGAGGCAATGACAGTGACCTGTTGTCCTTTTGTCAGCATCGTTTGTTTCTTTTTGGCTCAAATTATGCTAAACCTTGAGGAGAAATGAAAAATAATTATTCGGGTTGCTAGGGGATGCTCGTTAAGCTTACTGCCTCCTAGCACAAAACCACCCTTAAAGGCCTATTGACGTTGTCACTGTTCCCACGCTTTGTACATGTCTTACCATGTCAGTATCTACCTAAAACATGTCAGTAATTTATAGAAAACTGTCCTAAAATCCTAAACATGTTCTCCACAGGCTGATTGCAAGTTCTGTCATATTCGCCATATTTATTTTTCCTTCTACAAATAAATTTCAGTGTCAGGTAAAGATTGATAGACAATTGTGTTTCAACCCGAGTTCTACATCATTAATTTTAGCCATGATATGTAGATACTCTTCAAGAAGGACAGACATCTTTATAACAGACAGTAATTTTATATATAATATAAAGTCATTTTTAATATAAAGTTAGTAGCAGCAGAATAAGGCTACTACTAAAAATAAGCCTATGTGCACACTTTGCTTCTCTGGGAGTATGAAGAATATTCATCTAACTCTGATAACTAAAATGGCATTTATCAGTTTTTATCAGGTGGAGAACTTATGTAGTAATTCTTTTAACGGGGAAAACACTATTATGCTGCTATCAAACATTTAAAGTGAAAATGCTAAAAAATTGTTGTTTTAGAGAAAATATAAGGAAGAGTTTCTATGGCTAAACAGCACTTTCCCATGTGCTGCATGCATCCAAGTGTAGCCTGGAAAATGCAAGCTGCCTGTGCGGGCACGCTTCAAAGTAGACTTGAAGTGATAAGTAATAATACGTGCCGTTTATTTCAGAGCTGAATCTTAGTGTTCTACTGAAAATTGAAAATGGAAACGAAAAGCAATATTTCTCCCACATTTCTGTGAAAGAAATAGGTCTACAGATTTACATACAAAATTAATATCATTATTAGTTGTATTAACATTTATTCATCCTGTAGTAAAACTTCATATAAAATTTGTGGATTCATAATATCTATATTAAAATACAAATAGTTAGAAATACCAGTCCCTCTCTGGTGAAAAATGAAAGCATTCTTGCAACTAAATAATATTGCCTGTGACCAAAGACTTGCAATTCAGATCTGTATTTGAGGTGTGTGAAACTGCCCAATTTTCCCCCAGCAGCTCATAGGAAATGCTTTCAATCTCAGGCTTTCACAGCTCCTTGAATTCTGCAAACCCAACCAGCACGTAAAAGAGTTGCAATCAAACTTTCCAAATATTTATAAAACTGCGAACTCCGTCATGAAATTTGAAGTTTTTGTGCCTTTTAAAGCGATGCATACCTATACTCAGAGGAATGTCAGTCATTTATAACCCCAAATTATCTTAAATAAAATATATTAAGAAGCACCTTGATATTGAGAGATTGAAAAGTTTTACAAATGTATGGCTTTCAGGAGAATTGCGAAATAAAAGTGTAATTTCTATATTTGTAATTACTTTACTAATAATACTGTAGGATACGTTTAAAATTTAGAACCACCAATTAAAATTGCAAATCCAAATACTTATAAACAATTTAATGTAGTGTGTTGTAGCTCCATTTGTAAGAAGAAATGGTGATTTTCTGAATCAGTTAAAATAAGTAAATCGTTATTTTTCCATATGACCATAATAAAACACATTACCTTAAATTTGTAGAATGTATTTTATGAAGCTGTTAGTTTGTTCTAACAATTAGCGTCTACGTTTACCTCCTGCAAAATTAATCTTGAGATTGTAAAGCTTAGTACACTCTTACAGTTCCCTTAAGTAGTTATTTCATGCTTAAATAGATTTTGCTGGCCATTACCAAATTAACAAGATACCACTGTTCAATATAAACTTATTTTATAAAAATTATGAGCATAGGAAATTTATTATTTTTATTTTAAAAAGAATAAAAACAAAAGAAAAATTTAAAGCGAGATAGTAGGAGATTAACGGTAGTTTATACGCTGTGTATTGTTATCTTCAAGGTAGTCACTCAGAATGCATCTGTTGTACATTATAGTTCTTATTTACTCTGTCAGCTTCTCACACCGCGGAGACAATATGATGTTTACACATGGGAGTCCGATTTATTTCACTTAGGACTATGGTCTTGAGTTGCATCCATTTACCTACAAAAGTCTCAAGGTTATCCTTTTTATGGACAGATGAGTTTTCTAAAGAAAAAAACATTATTTATTTAAGGGACAAATATATATATCAGGGAGTATTGAAATTGTGAATTTTGTAATCTTTGCGAAGCCAGTTTTAACTGCTCTTAATTGAAGTTAAGATATTCTGTGTCCTCCAACAGTTGTTGATATATTAATTAGTTTTTTGTATGTTGGTTTAGCACTCACAAATCTTTTGAGTTGTTATTTTTCAGGAAATATCCTCACTTCATTTCCTTTGAGGAAAACTTGTCCAGAAAATATTCAAGAATATCCTGGAAAGACATGAACCTCATAAAGCCAAAAACTGAGAATATCACCACGTAGCAATTAAGGAAATATGCCATCAATGAGAGATGCTGTCTATAAATATTTATGTACCAAGTACCACATCACATGTTTATAAAAAAAAGTAATGCTGAACACAAAGAAATATCAGAGCTGAACCGCACTCCTGAGCATATGGATTTAACAGATCACAATTGAGTAGTCTGCCCCAAGACAACACAGTATACATCCTTTTCTGCAGCCCACAGGAATTTCTCCAAAATAGACCACAAGCAGGTCCAGAAGACCTGCTTAAATAAATATAAAGAAATCAAAATCACTTATGCTTACTATCAGTACACTATGCAATGAATATAGTTATCAACCACTGAAGAAACTGTAGAAAATTTAGAAGCATTAGAAACATAATAACACATTTCTGAACACCAAATGGATTAGAGAAGAAATAAAGTAATTAAGCAATTTCTGAAAGTTAGTGATAATGCCTTTGCAACACACCAGAACATTTGAGACACAATGAAGACTATCCTGAAAGGAAAACCATTACAATCAATGCTCATGTTGTGAAAACAGAATCACCTCAAATATATTACCGAATAGGGTACCTCAATATATGTAAGAAACATGAACAATCTAAGCACAAACTGAAATTAAGGAACGAAATAATAAAGATAGATAAAAAAAATCATTGAAATTGAAACAAGTTTACATGCTTATATCTAGTAATCTGAACAATTAATTTGAAGACAATAGTATGCAATATAACAAACTGTTGAAACATCTTGTTTAGTGAAGCTCTGTATCATTTCTAATATTTTATTATTATTTTTATTCTCTTTAATTGTTTGATCAAACTTGCATTTTTATGTCTGGTATTCTGAGCAAATTCATTGAAGATAACAATATGTACTATATCAAGCACTCATAATTCCTATAATTTTGTTTTGAAACCCTGTATCATTTTTATTATTTTTGCTCTGTTTTGTTTTTGTCTCTGTTGTATTTTCTAAATTTTCTTTAAAATAAAAACCCATGAAAAGAACAAAAATTTGAAGATCTGGTTCTTTGAAAGGACAAATAAAACATAAATTTTTACCTGAATTTACTAAAAGAGAGAGAGGGAAATTTACATCAGTGTATTTAGAAATGAAAATGATAAACTCACAACAGACACCCTGGAAATTCAGAAGGCAGTAAGTGGTCTGAAAAATTATACTCCACCAAATTGGAAAATCCTGAAGAGATGGTCAGTTTCCTAGAGTCACACCAACTGCCATAGCTACCGCAAGAAGTGACAAAAATGATGACCAACCCAATAACAAGCAATATGTTTGAGATAATAATAAAAATCTACCAACTAAAATGTGTCCACAACTTGATGGGTTCAGGGCTGAATTTCATGAAAACTTTAAGAAAGTTTTGTTGCCAATTCCCCTCAAGTGTTACACTTCTGTAATACTGAAAGGGGTGGAAGGCTTCCCAACTTGCACATGGAAACTGGCACCACTCTGACACCCAAACTCTATACAGATATAACTAAAAAATAAAAGTATAGGCCAATCTCCATGATAAACATAAATAGAAAACTCTTCAACAAGACATTAACAAATAGGATGCAAGTCACTATAAAAAAACATACACCATGATCAAGTAGGTTTAGTCACAGAGTTGAAAGGATAATTAAACATACAGAAATCAATAAAAGTAACACACCACATAAGCAAAATCAAGGACAAAGTCCACAGAGTCACATCAATTGATGTAGAAATAACTTTGAAACACCCAGCTTACTTATGAGAACACTGAAACACAGAAGTA
This sequence comes from Dinomys branickii, assembly GCA_004027595.1. Lineage (NCBI taxonomy): Eukaryota > Metazoa > Chordata > Mammalia > Rodentia > Dinomyidae > Dinomys > Dinomys branickii. The sequence continues at coordinate 84,789 of PVLD010004645.1, forward strand.
TAGAAGGTCTACGCTGGAATTGGATAAAGTTATCCATGACAAACCAATGGCCAACACCATATTGAATGGGGAAAAAATGAAATCATTCCCTCTCAAATTAGGAATAGGACAAGAATGATGATTATCATCAATTCTATTTAATATTGTACTTAAACATTAGCCAGAGCAATAAGGCAGAGAAGGAAAAAACCATACACACACACACACACACACACACACACACACATACATAATTTACAAATAAAATGATGTTCTACTAGAAGACCCACAGAGATCTACCAAACAAGTCTTAGAATTAATAACCAACTTCAGGAGTGCAACACATATAAAATCTACATATAAAAATCAATAGCATTTTCATGCACCAATAATGAATTCAGTAAGAAAGGAATCATGAAAAGAATGCTCTTTACATTAGCATCGAGAAAAATTAAATGCATAGGAATTACTCTAACCAAGGATGCAACAGACCTTTACAAAGCGAAGTAAATACTCTGAAAAAGTACACAAAACTTCAGAAAATGTTCTGCTTTTGGGTAGGCAGAACAAATATTGTCAAATTGGTCAAAATCCCCAAAATATTATACAGATTCAATACAATCTCAATCAGAAAACCAATATCATTCTTCAAAGAACTGTAGAAAATATTCCTAAAATTCACATAGAACCATAAAAAATTCAGAGCAGCAAAAGCAATCTTGGGCAATAGAAGCAAAGCGGGAGGCATTAATATCCCTGCCTTTAAGGTACCCTACAAAGCAACAGTGATAGCAGGGTATTCTGCTGGCACAAAAACAGGCACATGGATCAGTGGGACCAAACGGAAGATAAAGAATTATGCCCAGTCACATTTAGCTCTTTGATCTTTGCCAAAGGGTCCAAAAGTGCATACTGAAGGAAAGAGAGTCTATTGAACCAATGGTGTAGAAAAAATGGCGATCTCTACTTGGAAGAGTGAAGCTTAAACATATCTCTCACCATATACTAAAATAAAATCAAAATTTATTCCATATCAAAACATTAAAACAGAAAAGTTGAAAGTATTGGGATACTAAGAACAGTCACTCGAAATCATAAGTGTAGGCAACGACTTTCTAAAGAGAACCATAATTCTACAAAAAATAACAGTACGATATAAATGGGATTACATCATATTAAAAGATTTCTACGTGGCAAAGTAACCAATTACTAGAGTGAAGAGACAACCTACAGTTTGGAAAAAAATGTCGAATATTTCTCAGACAGAGTACTAATATCTACAATATATAAGAACTAAAAATAATCGCCTAAAATAAAACATCACATCAAGAGGTGGGCAAGTGAATTAACAGATGTTTCTTAGAAGGAATACAAATTGCCAACAAACATGAAAAAAAAAATCCAAAGTCTGCCAATACAATAATACAAATTAAATCAATATCAAGCTTGATCTTACTCTAAAAACAATGGCAATCTTCAAGAGCTCATAGAATAAGAAATGCTGGAATGGCCACAGTGAAAAGGAAACCCTCCTACGTTGTCAGTGGGAATGCGCATTAGCACAGCCATTGCATAAATCAGCGCGTTTTCCCAAAAAGCTAACATTAGAAATTCTAAATGACCCAGGTCTTTCTTTTCTTGTTATCATTACAAAGAACAGAAGACACAGTGATATATGAATGCCGACTTCTTTTTTGTAGCAGCCCAATCCATAATAGAGAAATGCTGGAAGTAGCAGACGAATGGATAGGGAAAATGTGGTCTCTATACATACTGGAATATTCCGAGGTTAGATAGAAGGATAAATTCAGAGTGTTTGTAGGAAAATAGATACACCTGGAAAATAGTGGTTGAGTGAAATAAATCAGACACACAAGCTTAAATATAATATAGTATCATTCATTTTAGTAAGGCAAAAGACAAGCAAAGTAATTAATACCGAATAGATAGAAGGAAGCGTGGCGATGTAATTCCTGAAAATCTGAAGGGGTCCGGAGAGTGAGGATGGTAGAAAGAAGGAAAGAAGGGTGCACACGAAGAATTAAGGTATGTCTCGTGCATGAAGTGATCAGCGCAATGAATGTAAACTCCATGTGCCTAACATGAGTTGAGAATAATTAGAAGAATGAAAACGAAAATGCAGAAATAGGCCTTAAAAGTTTAGGGAGGGAGATGGACGGTAAGAAACAGGTGCCTAAAAAAGGAAGTCAGCTTTAATATATACAGGTACCTGCTCCCCATGCCAAATGTAGGTGCCATGCATGGCAAATATGTGCTAATAAACGTGAATACATAAAATAAAAAATAAATAGGTTGCAGGTTTGGCTTATTGTGAACTCCTGAGTTTGAACCCCGTTATCACAACACCAGAAAGAATTATTGTCATTGATATAAGCCCGTATGTGTGTGTGTGTGTGCATGTGTATACACACACATGACCAAAATATATTAATAAACTGCATTTGCATTTAAGAAAATATAATTGTTTCTTTTCTGTACATTTATGTTCCAGAAAATTTTTGCTAGATTTTCTATTGCTGTTGTTTTCAAAAGGGTATACAGTATGCATAAAGATCATGTGTTTGCATTTGACTCTGCTTTATTCTGTGATTGTATATTAAGCACCTTATAAAATGTGTTATAATAATCTCATAGTTGCCTGTCTAATTAAGACTAGTAACTCCAAGAATTAATTTAACATAGTACTTGCAAAAGAAAATGAAAACCCAACATATTTTATGGTAAAAATTTCATACACTATTTTCAATTTCTCAGCAGAAATCTCTTAAATTCCTTCCTTCTTTCTTCCTGTCTCTCTCCCTCCCTTTCAGTATCTTCTCTTGTAGATGATGAAATCCAAACATTGAACATGTTATGCAAATGCTCTGAAATTGAGCTACAGCCCAGTCCACACATTTTTTTTTCCTATTGTTAAAAATTCTTTTCTCCCATACTTAGGGATACAATCCCGCAGCCTGGGCAAGCCTAGCCTTCCACCACTGAGCTATATGCCCAAGCCTGAAACATTTATTTCTACCTTTATATCGGTTTGTGATAATATAGTATTTACTTTATAAATCTTTTCTGACTATGCTTAAAATTTGAGTTTTAAATTATTGAATATAATTATTGCTTTCAGAAAAATAAAAAAAGAGCATTCAACAATAATACCAGCCTCAGCATTAGAAAGCTCAAGTAATTCCTGACGTTTTATATTTTATGAAGCAGGAAACCAAGTATTTTAACCACAAAATGCCTCTCTCTCTCTCTCTCTCTCTCTCTCTCTCTCTCTCTGTCTCTCCCTCTCTCTCTCTCTCTCTCTCTCTCTATATATATATATATATATATATATATATGTACATATATATGCTTAAACTTACTTTTTCTAGTAAATGTAGAATATATGAAATGAAGTATCATGGTAGAACTCCCACATAATCCCTGCAGTCTGGACAAATGAGCAAATTTGTGAGACCCTTTCTCAAAATTAAGAAAAAAGTTAGAAATTCTTGGAGATATATTTCAGTGGGAAACCTTGAGTTACAGCCTCAATCAATCCATCCATCAATTTATGAATGTTTTAGTGTTTAGAATAAAAAATGTTTCATTGATTTTTAACTAATCCTACTGCTGGAAACCTGATAGACTGAATAGTGACCAAATATACCAATATTGTAAAGTCTCCAAGTTGTACATGGTTACCTTATCTGAAGGAAGGGGCTGTGCAGGTGTGAGTAGCTATTAAATTGTGTAACAGATTATACTGGGTGGGTCCATTGTAAGAACAAGGTTCGTAATATGGACTGTGTGGACATGTCAGAGACAGAGAAAAAGAGGCATGGGATGGCAGATGCTATACGGCTGGCTTTCAAAGTACAGAGGATACATCAAGGAACCAAACACTGCAGGCAGTCTATAGACACTAGGAAGTTCAAGAAAATGGACATTTTAACAATTCCAGGAGGCCTAGGTCTGCAATCAAATTGATGTTAGGCCGTGATAATGACCCTGCTTTTTTGATCTGTGCACTGTATCATAGTTACCTCACATCCTACTGAACTAACTTTGTGATAGTTTGTTACATCGATATTAAGGAAATAATAGATTACATCATGTTGTGTTTTCAGAGGTTAAAATACACTTCAAAGGTTTATTCCAGTTGGGAAAAGTCTCGTTGAGAAAATATAATTTTTTGTGTGTGTACATTTATGTTCCATAAAATTTTTGCTTGTTTTTCTATTGTCATTGCTGTTTTCAAAAGGGTGTAGAGTTTTCCCTTTTAAATAAATGAATGAGCAAAAGTAAATGAGTGAGCATAAAATAACAAACAAAACTCTTGCGGACATGAGAATCAAGAGTCAATATGATATTTCATATAGAATGTATAATTTTCAACAAAATCAAAATAAAGCAAAACCATGAGAAATAATGGAGAAAGCAATGGCATATGTGCATGATGGGTGCAAAAGAAATAAAGTAAGAATAGAGTTAGTAGAAGAAACAACGGATCAAATGTTCTGAAATTTGATGGAAGAAACAATGGATCAAATGTTCTGAAATTTGATGGAAAAGAGCACAGACAAGAAGCCCAGCAACCCCCAGGCAGCGAGAAATAGGACATTCCAAGTGTCGGAAGCCAAAGGTAAATGAAAACCCTGAGAATAGGAGAAGAACATGCTCATTATATGCAAAGAAACTCTCACAAAATTAACAAGTAATTTTTCACCAGAAACAAAAATCTAGAGAGCACCAGGAGGATACATGCAAAGTTCTAGAACTGAAGTCAAGAGCACTAAGTCTGGCAAACTTCTATTTCAAAACTGATGAAGATGAAAAAGCAATTTGTTGTAAATTGTAAAGTGGTGCAGCTTCAGAAGGCATATGGAAAATTACTGATTATATCTAAACAAGTGATTTCAGAAAATGTTTTAGATCCAAGTATAAATGTATGAAGCACAAGTAATGAAAATCACATAAGAGTTGTAAAAGATGGTATAATTACATTTTCTTCATTTTCATTTGTCACTTGAAAAGGATGACATACTGCATACCATTATATCAGTAAATCT